>CM067368.1:47126133-47308633 GCA_034401795.1 Chaetoderma sp. LZ-2023a
ACATGTTAATTATTTCAGTTATCGCAGGCAATACCTCCTGAATGCAGTCTTTGAGTAGATATGTTGGAAGTGGATCCAATGCGCATGATTTTGTTGGAGAACTGCGAATAATTGCCAAGACCTCGTCAGCAGAAGCAGGGGTGAAACACGTCATTGTACAATCAAGTGGCGATACGGTGCTGTCGCTCAGCCCTGTATAGTCAGCATGTTTTAGAATGTTACTACGAATCAATTCTATTTTGTCAAAGAAGTAGTTTGCAAATCTGTCAGCCAATTCTGTTGCATCCTTATGTTGGGGCAAGACATTGCTACCTATGCCCTTGTGGAGCAATTTATTAAACACTGAAAACAGTTTTCTCTGATCACTTGCATTGTCAGACACTAGTTTAGAATAGTAGTCCTGTTTTGCAGTAATGATCATGGAGGTAATAGTTTTGCGCCGATGTGCATATGCTTGGCGATGAACTTCTAACTGAGTTTTGCGGGCCAGACGTTCTAGTTTACGACACAGCTGTTTGGCATGTTTAATTTCACTGGTGTACCACGGTGCTTGAGGCCGAACCACGATTACCTTAGTTTTGAGAGGGGCATGCCTATATATAATGTCTCGCAACTCACTATTGTACTGATTGACTAATTGTGATAAATCATCAGATGGATTACTGTACAGAGTAGATGATAGAATATCTGATTGAATTAATGGAAGAGGTGGTGACCGTAAGTTCCTGTAATAAACAGTCTTCTTCGGCAGGGGTGGTTTAGCAAGTGTCAGATCGAATGTAACGAACGCATGGTCAGACGTTATTGCACCACTGTCTACATTTACATTGCTCACGAGTGATTCGTTAGATCGTGTTATAACGAGGTCAAGTAAATGACCTTTCGTATGAGTAGGACTTCTGACATGTTGTTCCAAACACGAAGTTTCTAGGAGCGATTTCATAACTGATGCATTGTGATCATCCGACCTTTCCATATGAAAGTTGAAATCACCAAGTATTAGTAAGTTACCCGTGCTGAGTGCGTAGCGATGTTGAAATCACCAAGTATTAGTAAGTTACCCGTGCTGAGTGCTAGTTGAAGAGGGTTGAAACTTAACAAACGATTTCAAACAATACAATTTACCTTGAAAATGAGATTCCATAATTATCCCGGGACAAACACAATTATATGTATACATGCTAAGTATTTCCAATCTATTATTAGGAAGCAGTACATTGAATGTTAAATTTATTTTAGTCGAAAGCAATTAACTTTTGTATTCAGATTCTAAAATTACCCCGGAACAAACATTATTAATAAAAAATGTTGGATTGTTTATTAACATTGAAAAAACCAAAATGAGTTAACCTGTTCAAACGACCACCTAAATTTAGGGACATGGTCTAACCCTTTCAGAGCAAACACTCGCAATTTTCATCTCAAACTGATTAGCAGAGTTTTAGAGTGCATGCGCGTGTTGGAGCTGTTGCTGCGTGAAGTAAATGCTGCTGTTTCACATAGTAACAGTCAGCGCACATGCATGCACACGCACGCGCACTCAAAACCATTATTTTTGCATGTGCTTTAAAATAATAATTTAAAAATATATAGTTACCTTTTAAATATAGAAAACATCAAAACAAAGTAGTTTGAAACAAAATCACAGCTCCAAGCACACAAATACATGTATATTATTTAATAAATCACTCCAGAGGCCAATTACGGTGGATAATAAAAAATCAGATTTGTCGAAACAATGGAAATCAAATCACCAGAGCACCAAATAACTTCAAAAGAATGAAGTCTATTTTTAGTCACTGCATCATGAAATTCACTTTTAAGGCAATACGAGCACAAGGCACGAAAAGCGCACTTCAATTTGTCGAAAGCCCTGGAGTTAAACCCTGTATATGAGTCACTAACTATCGTACAACGATGCTTCCAAATTGCCCAGACCGCCACACTCAAACAAAATAACAAGATCTTCTTTGCATTATTAGTCAGATTATAAGCGTCTAATTCATGAAATAGAATTGCATCTTGGATTATGTTGATATCAACTGTAACAATTTTCCTAAATATCTGTTCAATGTACATCCAAAATTGGGAGACGGGCAAACACTCTGTAAACAAATGGATAATTGTTTCCTCAGTGTCTGTACAAAATAGTCAGTGGTCATTATTTGCTATGCCAACTTTCTTGAGGAGGGGGCCCACCCATAGTTTTCTATGAAGCAATCGCCAGACAACATCCCTTGCTCGAAGCTAAGTCCAAACCAAATTTAGAATTAGGTAGAGCGAAGACCACAGCAATAAATTGGGCCCGAAATAACCATGGCAGGAAGTTTCATTCTTCATCAATTGATCAGTTTTATGATTTCCTCAGACCTTTTGATCCGCATTTTAGAACCTGCCATAGTACAACAACCCCTGTAGGGTCACCTGTGACCTTACCAGGAACATCAACTGCAGGGCCCTCTGTGGCCCTACCAGGCACACCGACTGCAAGCCTTAACCGTACCAGTCATCCCACAATCAAATCGGAAACGGAATAGGTCACCAACTGAAAGTCCCCCAGTGCTTAATCGGGTGAATATCCAGTGCTCACCAGTGTTCCCCCTGCAGTCTCCTGTGGTTGATCCGCTCCTGATTCCACTGCCAGAATGGTCACCGTCGGTGTCTGCTCATGTGGATCCTAGTCAGATCCCTCTTCCGGTCTCACCACTGTCCCCAGTCGAGTTTCCTCCCCTTCCACAGAGAGCAGCCACTGACCGACCTGGTCAAGAGACCAGATCGTCGACGCCGAGGTCCAAGCCACCACAACCTAAGTTTATGCCCACAACTAAGCCCAAACCTACGCCTAGGGATACACCCAAAGAGCATAGGTCTTTCTACAAGTTTCGGTTCGTGGTGGATAACAAGAGTGAATGGCGCCTTCCTACTCTGAACAAGAAGATTCTGCTGATTGGGTCTTCAAATTTAGCTCGTATCAATCAGACACCTCATCCAGATATGCAGGTAGCAATATATCCAGGTGCTAAGATAACCCACATTAGGAATATTGTTAGAAAATACAATGAGATCTTCCAACCTCAGCGTATCATCCTTAACATCGGAATTAATGATAAGGACGAACTTCAGCATGACACCTCACAGAGAATTGAGAATCTGTTTAGTACCATGCGTTCAAAATTTCCAAAGGCTAAAGTTCACTTTGCCAAACTAAATTATTCGAAGCACCTGACTACAACCCAGAAACGAAACATACAATTCGTTAACAACCATGTAGAGGCCTTAAGGGCCAAGGTCCCTATCCTTCCCAGCCTCCCTGTGTCTGAATTTCAGGTGGTTGAGGACAACATCCACTGGACAGAGTGCACTGCAAATAGGATGTATAATAGTTGGTTATCGCACCTTAATTTAAACTAACTATGGGTCAGGGTACTAACCACCCAGAAATTGGCCTGGGTGGTAATATCGTTAACCTAACTGGTTCTACATTGTCTGAAGCAGAAAGATCTTTGCTAAATCTCGGTCTAACATATGTACCAACACCACGGCCCAAAGTCGACACAGATGCCCTTTTAGATAATGGCTTATGGGAAATTGAAGAATTTTCTCACCGTGTAAAATTAGCAGACTTTTTTCGAAATTCCAAGAAAAACAACTTTCTACCTTTTGTTGAAAAAACTGGCTCGGCACCTAACTCGAAGTTGGTTGACCCTGCGATCCCTGATAGTATAAAAGCTATCAAGGAGCGTGTTGAAAATTTAGAATTTCCTAAAAATCATCAAAATTTGTCATATCAAGAACATTTAGCCTTAACAGGTTTGAGTAAAAACAATGACATCGTTATAAAGCCTGCTGACAAGGGATCTGCTACTGTAGTAATGCGTAAGGATAATTATATTCGTGAAGCGCATCGGCAACTCAGTAATCTGAAAGACTACTGCAAATTAGATGAACCACTCTTGCAAAATAATTGTGATAAATTTAATGGAATCCTTCAAGAAATGGCTGACAAAAAAGGCCATAACGAAAAAGCAGTTTAAATACCTTACTGCTAAACGAGATTCAAATCCACGTACGTTTTACCTTTTGCCAAAAATGCATAAACCTATTGAGTCATGGTCCGACCCTATGATACCACCGGGTCGACCTATTATCTCTGATTGCGGCTCTGATTCTTATCGAATTAGTGAAATTATTGATTACCACCTACAACCAATTGCGAATAGACATTTCAGCTTTTTGAACAACACTGAGGATTTCCTATCCGAGGTCTCCAAAATTTCTGTTCCTCCAAACTCACTCTTGATAACCCTCGACATCAATGCTATGTACACAAACATTGACACCGAAAGGGGTTTGTCTTCTGTTCGCAGAGCATTCGATAAATATCCTGATAACAATAGGCCCACTAGCGAAATATTAGCTCTCCTGGAGCTGAGTTTGAAAGGCAATGATTTCGAATTCGCTGGCGAAATCTACCAACAAATCTGTGGATGCGCTATGGGTAAACGTTTTAGTCCTAGTTTTGCCAACATCTATGTAGCTGAGTGGGAAGAAGATGCGCTTAACAAATGTCCTAAGCAGCCCTTATTTTACCGCCGTTACCTCGATGATATTTTTATGATCTAGAATCATTCGAGGGAAGAGTTTGATGAATTGTTCACTATTTTGAACAATCACGACCCTAACATCAAACTTAAAGCCAACATCGACCAGTCGTCCATTGACTTTTTGGACGTTACTCTCTACAAAGGTGTAAATTATAACACGAGTGGTCTTCTTGATTACAAAGTATTCTTTAAGCCCACCGATTCCCATCAACTACTGCATAAGAAATCTTTCCATCCACCTCATCCTTTTAAAGGTATTGTCAAATCACAGATTATCCGATTTCACCGAAATTCTAGTGATAGAAAGAATTTTGAATCTGCGTGTTCCACCTTATTTAAAGCCCTCAAACCGAGGGGATATTCAACACGATTTTTGCGCAAAATAAAATCCGAAACTTTACATGATTTGGAAACTATTACTGATAAGGCTGCCGATCAAAAGCCTACCAAAATTCGTCACAATCATCAGATTATAGGCGTGGGACAATCTCAGAAATGTGGAAAGAAGAGGTGTAAATTAGACCTCTATCAACCTAATCAGAAAACATTTGTCAGTTATCAGAACAAAAGCAAATTCCAACTTCAGTCTAATTCAGATTGCGATTCTAAAAATGTTATCTATTTCATATCTTGCAAATTATGCCAAAAGCAGTATGTCGGTGAAACAAAATGCCCTTTAAGATGGCGAGCAACTAGACACCTTTTCGATATTAGACACGACGAGGACACCAACGTAGCTCAACATTTCAATCTTCCTGGTCATTCTGTCGATAGACACTTTGAAATTATGCATATTGAGCAACTGTCTCCTTCTGCTACGGCCGAAGAAACCGATAAACAAAGAAAACTTCGAGAATCATTTTGGATTAAGCAACTGAAAACAAAATGGCCGAGTGGCATAAATGTGGATCCTGGTCTTGCTGATCAACGTGAAATAATTCCATTCAGTTAAACATACAATCGAAAAAATGTTGAAATTTCTGAAATTTTGAAAGATGAATGTCATAAATTGCAGGATAAAATGAAAAAACCTCTCAATTTGCGTCCAGTGATAGCCTTTAAGAAAAACTCCAATCTACGTGACATCTTGGTTAATTCGAAATTAACTCTTCAAAAACCTTCAGAATGAATGATATATATTATTCATATTTTATAGGCCATACCGCCTCTATCAAACAAACATAACAAATCTCAGACAATAAAATAAATAAAAAATATCTCCCAAACTTGGGAGATCCTGAGCCAGTGCGTTTAATCATATAACCACCATACCCAACTTAACCAACAACAACAGTAACATATCGCTAACCACAACCAACACGTATACAACCCCAGAAAACCCTACATCATCTTTAATATTACCCGCCAACACAGCATGCAACTACCATAACGCTAGGCACTATGACAGCTACGACCAGCACCAAGATCGCCAAAACTACTATCAACGCAGTCGGCATCCATGAAGCGCCACCATTATCATGATGATTAAGAGGAAGACACTAAGAACACCCCCCCCCCCCACCACCAACCCCTCATCCTCGTCCATCTCCTTCTCTTTTCCTCCTCCTCTTCTCCCTTCTCCTCCTCATGTTCCACTTCCCTACTCCTCCTCTTCCTCTTCATTCTCCCTTCCTCCTTAGCCGCCGCAGCGAGCAATAGCCTTGCCGCCACCACCGCAACTACTAGTACTACTACTACTACTACTACTACTACTACTACTACTACTACTACTACTACTACTACTACTACTACTACTACTACTACTACTGCGACTACGACTACTACTACTACTACTACCACTACTACTACTACCGCTACTACTACTACTACTACTACTACTACTACTACTACTACTACTACTACTACTACTACTACTATAACTACTACTACTACTACGACTGCTACTACCACTACTACTACTACTACTACTACTACTACTACTACTACTACTACTACCACTACTACCGCTACTACTAACACTACTACTACTACTACTACTACTACTACTACTACTACTACTACTACTATAACTACTACTACTACTACGACTGCTACTACCACTACTACTACTACTACTACAACTACTACTACTACTACTACTACTACTACTACTACTACTACTTCTACCACTACTACCGCTACTACTACCGCTACTACTACTACTACTACTACTACTACTAGTACTTTTTTTTTTTGGTAACATGATCAATGGATCGTGTGGAAATCCATAATACCCAAAAATAAACTGACTGAAAGAACATTAAACATGGTATAAATCAAAGAGAACAAACGATTATATCAGTCATGTGTATAAATAAACAATAAATATACGGTGGTCAAACGATTAATTTAAAAATTCAAAACAGCTAAATATGTCCCTTTAAAAATTCCAAGTAACTAGCTCAACAACATTCCATTAAAATTTTAAAGCTCACGCGAGCATAGGCTGTGAAACAAACACAGCGATCGGACGTATTTAACACACACAGTCAATCGGGAACAAATTAATCAATAATCAACGCCCCGCAGGATAATCTATAAAAAGTAAACTCTAAGATATTACACCGAGCTCAGTGAGGTGACAATGTAACCTACATAGTTGAAGAGGGTTGAAACTTAACACACGATTTCAAACAATACAATTTACCTTGAAAATTAGATTCCATAATTATCCCGGGACAAACACAATTATATGTATACATGCTAAGTATTTCCAATCTATTATTAGGAAGCAGTACATTGAATGTTAAATTTATTTTAGTCGAAAGCAATTAACTTTTGGATTCGGATTCTAAAATTACCCCGGAACAAACATTATTAATAAAAAATGTTGGATTGTTTATTAACATTGAAAAAACCAAAATGAGTTAACCTGTTCAAACGACCACCTAAATTTAGGGACAAGGTTTAACCCTTTCAGAGCAAACACTCGCAATTTTCATCTCAAATTGATTAGCAGAGTTTTAGAGTGCATGCGCGTGTTGGTGCTGTTGCTGCGTGAAGTAAATGCTGCTGTTTCACATAGTAGCAGTCAGCGCACATGCATGCACACGCACGCGCACTCCAAAACCACTAATTTTGCATGTGCTTTACAATAATAATTTAAAAATATATAGTTAGCTTTTAAATATAGAAAACAACAAAACAAAGTAGTTTGAAACAAAATCACAGCTCCAAGCGCACAAATACATGTATATTATTTAATAAATCACTCCAGAGGCCAATTACGGTGGATAATAAAAAATCAAATTTGTCGAAACAATGGAAATCAAATCACCAGAGCACCAAATAACTTCAAAAGAATGAAGTGTGTTTTTAGTCACTGCATCATGAAATTCACATTTAAGGCAATACGAGAACAAGGCACGAAAAAGCGCACTTCAATTTGTCGAAAGCCCTGGAGTTAAACCCTGTATATGAGTCACTAACTATCGTACAACGATGATTCCAAATTGCCCAGACCACCACACTCAAACAAAATAACAAGATCTTCTTTGCATTATTAGTCAGATTATATGCGTCTAATTCATGAAATAGAATTGCATCTTGGATTATGTTGATATCAACTGTAACAATTTTCCTAAATATCTGTTCAATGTACATCCAAAATTGGGAGACGGGCAAACACTCTGTAAACAAATGGATAATGGTTTCCTCAGTGTCTGTACAAAATAGACAGTGGTCATTATTTGCTATGCCAACCTTCTTGAGGAGGGGGCCCACCCATAGTTTTCTATGAAGCAATCGCCAGACAACATCCCTTGCTCGATTAGGTATGTGTGGTGAATGGATATTTTTCCAAACCACAGCCCAACTCTGGGGAGAATGTTCAGTCCTTTCCCATGCCCTGACAGCCTTTGGAATAGTAATATTCTGCAGCATTAAAATATTATACCACACCTTATGCCTTAACGTATATGAAAAACGTCCATCAGTATTTTCCAGGATTAAATTGGAGCAAGCATCATTCACAGACGCATTAGGGAGAAGAAACCATTCCATTGGAATTGCTTCCTGTAACCGTTTTAGAAGGCGCTGCACGTCAATTGGGCGTAAAGATGTTACTCGTGATATGTCATATAGTGATTTCCATTTTCGAGTTTTCACATCCACAATATCACACAAATTTTGAATACCATGCTTAGCAAAAGAAGTGTAATATAAAACTCTGCCTTCATATAGAATATGATCATTCCCCCATAGGTACTGGCTGGAGGCATGCTCCCAGCAAAGGGTGAATCTTCTTTGCGAACAAACTTAGCTAAAGCAGCTTTAATGTCCAAAAATATCGATGGTATCCGTGTGTAATTCGGTGGAGGTTTAGAAGACCAGAAAAAGGATTTAGCTGAAAATGGCTCAATATACCTTTCTATAAGACATCTAGACACATTTGCCCACTGACTATCTGAATGAAGTAAATCATCGAATAATTTCAGCCTTAACGAGACTACGACTACTACTACTACTACTACTACTACTACCACTACTACTACTACTACTACTACTACTACTACTACTACTACTACTACTACTGGTCCTCCCCCTCTATCCTGTCATGCCCACTATATTCTTCCTTCCCATCCCTCATCCCATCTCCCCATCCGGATGGATGGATGGATGGATCCTTCCCATCCCTCCTTCCCTCCCTTCTATGGATGGATGGATGAATGGATGGATGGATTGATGTATGGGTGGGTGGATGGTGGGATGGATGGATGGATCCTGCCCATCCATCATCCCCAATCCACTTCCTTCCATGGATGGGTGTGTGGGATGGATGGTTGAGTGGCATGGATGTGTGGGATTGATGAATGGATGGATGGATGGATCCTTCCTCGCTCTCTCCGAATAAGCTCTATCCTTTTTATATGCACGTCCCAATTCCGTCTCCCCATCCTTCCATGGATGGATGGCTGGGTTGGATGGATGGATGGATGGATGGACGGGTGGTTGGATTGATGTGTTGCGATCGGTGGGTGGATGGTTGGATGGATGAATGGATGGATGGATGGACGGGTGGTTGGATTGGTGTGTGGAGATCGATGGGTGGGTGGATGAATGAATGGATGGATGGATGGATGGATATATGGATGGATGGATGGATGGATGGGTGGATGGGTAGGTGGGTGGGTGGGTGGGTGGGTGGGTGGGTGGGTGGTAGGTGGGTAGGTGGGTAGGTGGGTGGGTGGGTGGGTGGGTGGGTGGGTGGGTGGGTGGGTGGATGGATGGATGGATGGATGGATGGATGGATGGATGGATGGATGGATGGATGGGTGGATGGATGGATCCTTCCTCCCTCTCTCTGACTAAGCTCTATCCTCCCTTTATGCGAACCCCATCCCACCTCCCCATCCTGCCCGCCTCCTCATCCGTCCATGGATGGATGGATGGGGGCGATGGATGGATGGATGGTTAGATGTCTGGATGGATGGGTGTATGGATAGATGGATGGATGGATGGATCCGTCCATCTGCCTTGCCAGCCATCTGGCTGTCTGTGTGTCTGTATGTCCGCCCAGCCACTCACTCACATAAAATTAAGGGAGCTGAATACTACTTTCTTTCTACATGTATGAACAAAGTTTAATTATAAACACTACAGTGGCCTTTCGGGTGTGGTGAACAAAATTCTATCAAATGGCCAAATATGTCCTCCAAACTTGATTCATTTTTTCGGCATCAAATGATCAAAAGGCATCAAAAGGCAAAATTTAGTGTCCCAGCAAAAGCATATAACACCTTTGAATGATCGGTTCATGATCTCGTGAAGGAAATACTACTCACTTATCAATCCAATTCGGAAGAGTAAAATTTCACTAATCTGTGTGGAGTGAAACCAGTCCACTAATCATTGGCTTTATTAATGATGTTTGTGATAAACCCGGATCAAAGGAAACTCAAACCTTGCACAAAGTTCAATTGTTCAAATTAAACCATAGAGTAGTTTTTCAAGGAGATTGAGTAATTCAGTACAGGTGTATAAAGCTGTCTATACTGAAGGACTGACAGATTTGTCATACAGGCTACTGATGAAGCGCTTCCCTGCGAAATGCATTTAGCCAATTGACGGTGTCCATAATTACTGTGAGTAACTTATAATATTGCGTATTGTATTGTTGTATTGTTAACCCTTGCATATTACATGTTAATTCTATAATTTGTCTTTCAGGTGTAAGTAATATATTGGTTCAATTTGTAGTTGATGTGAATGAATTTGTGTGCTTGAATTTGAGTTTGCCTGATCGAATCTTTCTTACCTGCTCAACTGCCTTTCTGATTGCTAGTTAGATTGAACGCTTGTCTGTCTGAATGGCTATTGCGAGGAAGAATGGTCGTAGGAAGAATGGAGATGGTAAAGGGGGTTCATCTGCGCATGCGCGCCTGGTAAAGCTGTATTACCAAATAAGTCAGTGCTTCCACCATATTGCTACGCTACGTAGGCATTTAGATGCCGAAACTCTCCCTGATGGGCTTAGCAGGAAGGTGGAAGACCTGAATGGATTTTGTAAGCCAGCTATGCCAGATGATGACATCTACTTTGTCATCTGGAATGTGAATTTTGAGTGGGCAAAATCTACCATTAAGGCCATGTTAAATCACTATAATGAACAACTTGGTAGTATTAGAACTGAAGTAGTCCTCACACAGGCAATGCCACATTTAGACCTAGGTCGTGCTAAATCCAATGCTATACGCTGGGCAAAAAACAATTATAATAGAAAGCGCGACATTAATGCGATTAGTTCTTTGTACGATATGGTGCGACCGATAGATCCATCTCAGCAACCAATTCAAAATCTTGCACAAGCCACGCCTCTGGTCATGATACCAACTGTGGCCCCACAATCACAAATGAAATCGCCGCCAGTCACAAAACGAGTAGAGAATAAAATCTCTCCATTGCTACCATTAGATTCTGGCCCTAGAGATATGCTATTTGAAGCATCAGTAATCCCACTACCTGACTCTCCACTAGGCAATCTAAATGAGCCAAACGAATATCCGCCCTTGCCACAGAGGGAAAGGGTTAATGGTAGCAAATCTGGTCCACGGTCTGGCGCTTCTCAGAAATCCCCCCAGAGCAGTCAACCATCGGGTCTCAAGACCCCATCCCCAGCAAGGTAACCGCCACAGCCCAACTTCTCTCCAACTCCAGGTCCAAGTAATGCACCGGAGGTGCGTCCTATTAAATTTGCAAATAGACCCAAACAATCAACCATGTTGGGGAGAAAGATTTTTTTGAAATTTCGTCATGAAATCGAAAACAAAATTGACTGGCGACTACCTGTTCTCACGAACAAAGTACTCATCTTTGGAGCTTCGAACCTGAGTCGCATCAATGTTGAGCCCCACCCTGAAACGCAAGTTGCCTGCTACCCAAGAGCTAAATTGTGTCATGCTAGAGGACTAATTCAAAAGTACACTGGATCATTTAAACCAGAGAAAATAGTGATCAACATTGGTATTAATGATATGATTGAACCCATCCCTAGTTCAAAACATAGATTAATGCTGCTTCTCAGTGCGATTAAGTCCAAATTCCCAAAGACTGCGATTTACTTCGCAAAACTTAACTATTCAAGTCGGTTGACAGCTTAGCAGAGGTTGGCGATTCAGTCCCGCAATTCGACGGCTGAATCATCACAATCTGTGACTGTCATTCCTGCACTCAGACTCTCCGAATTTAATGTTGTTAAGGATAACATTCATTGGACTGAGAAGACAGCTAACTCTATGTATTCTGCCTGGCTTAAATTCCTAAATTTAAACTAGACAAGGGCCAAGGTAACATCCGCCCGGAAACAGGACTGGGCAGTAATATTGTCAATCTAACTGGCTCCCCATTAGGTGAAGCAGAGCAAGCAGTCACTGCTCAATTTTGGTCTTACATTTGTCCCAACACCAAAACCTAAAACAGGTTTGGATGCTCTTTTAGATAATGGCTGTATGGAAACATCTGAATTTAGTCACCATATTAAGTTAGCAGACTTCTTTCGTAACTCTAATAGTAACATTCCACCATTCGTTGAAAAAAATGGCTGGGCACCAAACGTAAAATCCTGGACCCAGCGATCGGTGAAAGCATAGAACTCTTTTCAGAACGTGTTAAAAATTCTGCATTCCCTAATGATCAACCAAATTTACCCTATGAGGAACGCCAGGCCTTAATTGAATTGTCTAAAAACAGCGAAATTGTCATCAAACCTGCAGATAAAGGGTCGGCGACTGTAATAATGCTTAAAGATAACTATAAACGTGAAGCACAACGACAACTTAGTAACCCAAAGCATTACCAGAAACTAAGCAAACCACTTTGGCAAAATAATTGCAGCAAAGGTAATGAGATTCTTCAAAAATTGCTCAATAGCAAGAAGATCACCGAAAAGCAACATAAGTATCTCTTTGCTAAACTTGAGTCAAAACCACTGACTTTCTATCTTTTGCCAAAAATGCATAAACCCATAGATTCGTGGTTGGACCCAATGTCACCGCCCGGGCGACCTATAATCTCTGATTGTGGCTCAGAATCCTACAGAATCAGTGAATACATCGATTACCATCTACAGCCAATAGCAAATAGACACCCCAGCTTCTTGAAAAACACAGAAGACTTCTTATCACAGGTCTCTGAGACCTGGATACCTCCAAATTCATTCTTGGTCACGCTTGACATCGATGCTATGTATACAAACATTGACATCGAGAAGGGTATAAATTCTATCCGTAAAGCCTTCGTGAACTACCCAGACACTAACAGGCCAGACAGAGAAGTAATAGCTCTATTAGAGCTGAGTCTGAAAGGCAATGATTGTGAATGGCGAAATTTACCAACAAATTTGCGACTGCGCGATGGGCAAGCGCTTTAGCCCATGTTTTGCCAATATTTACGTAGCAGGGTGGGAAGAGGAAGCGTTAGAAAAGTGTCCAAAACATCCCCTCATTTATCGCTGGTACCTTGATGACATTTTCATGATTTGGCAACACACAAAGGCAGAGTTTGTTGAATTTTTCGAAATTCTGAACAATCACCATCCGAATATCAAATTAAAAGCAACCATTGACGAGATGTCTGTAGATTTCCTGGATGTAACTGTATATAAAGGTCTAAAGTATGAAACAACTGGCTACTTAGACTACAAAGTGTATTTCAAACCAACCGATTCGCATCAGCTATTGCACAAAAAATCTTTCCATCCACCGCATACTTTTAAAGGAATAGTAAAATCACAAATAATCCGTTTTCACAGGAAATCGAGTGATAGGAAAAACTTTGAAGAAGCGTGCTCTACCCCATTCAAAGCCCTCAAACCACGAGGTTACTCCTCACGATTCTTGCGCAAAATCAAATCTGAAACATTGGACGGCTTGGAAACCATTCCAGATAATGCCTCAAATCGTCGGCCTACAAAAATTTCTCACAATCGTCCGATTATAGGTGCAGGCGAATCTCGCAAATGCGGAAAGAAAAGGTGCAAGTTAGATGAATTTCTCCCAAACCAGAATACTTTCACAAGCTTTCAGAACAAAAGCAAGTTCCAACTTCAGTCTAATCTAGATTGTGACTCTGAAAATGTTATTTATCTAATTTCATGCAAATTGTGCCAAAAACAGTATGTCGGCGAAACCAAATGTCCATTAAGATGGCGGGCAACTCGACACCTCTCAGATATTAGGCTAGAGGAAGACACACATGTTTCCGAACATTTTAATCTTCCTGACCATTTAGTCCTTCGTGACTTTGAAATTATGCCAATTGAACAGCCACCCCTTTCAGATACGGCAGAAGAAACTGATAAACAAAGAAAACTTCGAGAATCGTTTTGGATTAAAGAACTCGAAACACAGTGGCCAAGGGGAATAAACTCGGACCCAGACTTATCTGATCAACGTGACAAAATTCCATTCATTCTGACCTATAATCGGAAAAACGTTGAAATGTCCAAAATCTTGAAAGATGAGTATCATAACCTACAGGAGAATCTGAAACAACCCTTTAACAAGCGTCCAGTAATTGCGTTTAAGAAAAATCCGAATCTACGTGACATCTTGGTAAAAGCAAAACTCAAATAGCTATCCAGAATATCCATCTCAATCATTCAACATTAATCCTTGCATGATGGTCAGCCAAAAACCGTCAATTTAGTGATCTTGGGCAATATCCATTTGCCGGCGGGGATTGGAGTATTTTTGAAAATTTACCGCTGTAATGACTGGCTCGGGAACCGAGACAGTCGTTCCAGTGGCATATTCTCGGGAATGACCTTGTCTGTGCCTGCAAATGTACATTAAATAAGTAAGCGAATATTTGGATTCTACTGAACAAATTGAACCAGTAAAGGGTTAACATTAATGCCATATGGCTTTCCTCAAACAAAATGACAAATCTCAGGCAGTAAGATAAACCAAAATATCTGAAATTTTTGAATTTTTTCAATTATTGAAGATTCTGAGCCAGTGCGTTGACAATATTGACTACTACTGCTACTACTACTACTACTGCTACTACTACTACTACTACTACTACTACTACTACTACCACTGCGACTACGACTACGACTACTACTACTACTACTACTACCGCTACCGCTACCGCTACCGCTACCGCTACTACTACTACTACTACTACTACTACTACTACTACACTACTACTACTACTACTACTACTACTACTACTACTACTACTACTACTACTTCTTCTACGACTGCTACTACCACTACTACTACTACTACTACTACTACTACTACTACTACTACTACTACTACTACTACTACTACCGGTACAGCTACCGCTACCGCTACTACTACTACTGCTACTACTACTACTACTACTACTACTACTACGACGACGACGACTACTACTACTACTACTACTACTACGACTACTACTACTACCGCTACCGCTACCGCTACCGCTACCGCTACCGCTACTACTACTACTACTACTACTACTACTACTACTACTACTACTACTACACTACTACTACTACTACTACTACTACTACTACTACTACTACTACTACTACTACTTCTACGACTGCTACTACCACTACTACTACTACTACTACTACTACTACTACTACTACTACTACTACTACTACCGGTACAGCTACCGCTACAGCTACCGCTACCGCTACCGCTACCGCTACCGCTACTACTACTACTACTACTACTACTACTACTACTACTACTACTACGACGACGATTACTACTACTACTACTACTACTACTACTACTACTACTACTACTACTACTACTACTACTACTACTACTACTACTACTACTACTACTACGACGACGACGACGACTACTACTACTCCTACTACTACTACTACTACTACCGCTACCGCTACCGCTACTACTACTACTACCACTACTACTACTACTACTACTACTACTAATACTACTACTACTACTACTACTACTACTACTTCTACTGCCAGCATCCTGGTCTGCTTTGTCTCATGGATATACAAATGTTTCTCCATCTTCGTAATTATATGGTTAGCCTACATATAAATGCGTTTTCTTTATTCTCCACTGTTCAAGGTTGTTGCTGCGAAATGCATCAGCAGTTAATAGCAACACCATTCCAACCTAAGCATAGGATAGTATGTAAAAGAGAACAACATCATGCACGTTCACTGATTCGTAATCATACTGTTAACGCCTTCCCAGTAACTTCTTAAATGAATTGTGAGCTGCAAAGTGGCTTTTTATGCTTTCAACAAATATATCGGTTATTTTGACGTCATAGGCAAGAGTTATCCAAGTATACCGGTCTAGTAACGACGCCCGAGGGTGATGCTGTTAGCAATTGGATGGTAGTACATGTCTGGCATGGTAATTTGTGCAAATATACAGCGAGGCATAATTACAGCATCACCTGCATTAAACGCCCACCTTTGTGAACACGCGAATGCGTCATTAAACAGCACATGTTATATGCTAACTACCATCCTTCGGCCCCACAAGTGAGAGTTCATAATAAACATGTTGGCATGTATTAAGATTGAGCCCTGCGGTGAGCTCACATTTTTCATATATAACTCCCATAAGCTTGCGATTGAAAACGTGCCAGATTACATTAAGCCTTAAGGTCAGCTAGCTAAGCAATACATTGTTACAACTCACACAGACTCAGTCCCTTGCATGTGGATATAGGCAGGTCGGTAATCATAACAACCCGCCTCTATTAAATGTTAGGAAATAGATGCAGACAGGTGGTTAGATAATATTTGAAATCATAATTTGATCATGCTGTATTCGTTTTAAATATTTGTAAACCATGTCTAGAGATACTAAATTAAAAATGCATTTTCGAAGCCTGCCAAACCCGGCAACTGTCGTGGTCTAGAGGTACACTCATTTGCAGGTCACGAGAAGAGCCAGAGGACACAGGCATTCCAGTTATACATTCTCAAGGATAGTATTAAAGTGGACGGAGCGTAGCTAGAAATTGGGCAGAGCATAGCTAGAAATTAACCCTTCTATTGTCTGATAGACTAGTTTCCACAATGAGATTAGTAGGACTCAGTGCCTAAGCAGTAAGTGCAAGTAAGTGAATGCACTATGTTGGCAACCTTTTACAAAATGATGCACGTGCTACTAGTGGAAGATATATTGGATTCCAAGATATAAAATAGGCCTAGGTATGAGCGGTTGATCTAGGGGAGTTGTGGCTCGTCTTGCGTTTGTTATTTAACTGCCTTGTGTTACCAGCACCTCACAGCACCTAAAAACGCTACCTATATCAATTAACCATTTAATGGTCAAGATTTTTCACTATACTTTAATTCTTAGCTCAGTGGATGTTCGTTTGCAAGTCAAAAGAAGACTATTTTCCTAAATCTACCACTGGAATATACAAGGATAGCTTTCTCTTCGCCTGCAACTTGATAATTCTTAAGTCTCTGCCAGAGGTCATCTTGGACGGATTGACCATTAGTGGGTAATAGTCAAGAAATCCAATTTTAGCCTACTCAGTGTCAATATACTGAGGAAGAGAAGATAGTTTTAAGACTATTTTTTTAATGGAACTTTCCTCACAACGACTAGAATGCCCGTTTTTGGTCGGCTTCATGATACAATTGTTGCGTTGATACAAGAAGGGATAAACGTGCTGATGTAAGCTGCTGTTCTCTTAGACTGTAACAGTACCACTCAAAACACGATTGGTATATAGACAAAACATACGCTAGCTCGCTTACTATTATAACTGCACGAGGACATCTAATAGCATGGGTTGTGGTAGAGGTTCAAATTGATTGATTTCATAATAATTATAGTGACAGATTCTGAGATCGCGTAGCGAATTCCAGACACAGAAATGTCCAAAATCAGGATTGGCCGTTAGATACGTGGCATGGACCTGTCGTTAGCGTGCACATCGTGGGCCAGTGGCCTGAAGCAAATGCCATTGTAACACCTCGCACGCTGAATATATATACGACAGAACAATCTGGTGTCATTATAGACATGTTGTCCATCCCCGTCTAACGCAGTTTACTGAACCGGTGCAATACGTTATCAGGGTTTTTGTATGGCGGCTATCTTAAGTTTAGATATTAATTATAGCTATAAACACCTCGCAATAAGAAAGCACCCCCACCTCCCCCCCCCCGCCCGATATAGGCTTATATGTTCTAAGATATATGTCTGATTGTGATGAAATTTAACAAATACTATGGCACCAACCGGTGACAATGCTTGTCCCACAAGTCGTGGTACACCTGAATGCGCATGCGGTAAATGCAAATTTAATATTGCCAATCCATCTAAAATTAAATCTGACAAAATAGCATTGATAATGTGTGCATACGTCTGTTGGTTCTTTTAGCCACCCACAGATGTGGTACAGACTTCTCTCATAGTGATAGAGTAATGACTGCCTCATCCCTTTGAACTAGGCTTACGCGATTATGTGATTAAATCGAAAATCGCGATTATTTTTTAAAATATAATACATATTTTTTAATATGATTAAAATTAAATAATCAAATAATCATGAATAATTTCTACTGCACATGATATTTCAATTCCAACCGTTTAATTACTTTTTATCGAGATCGGTCACGAAAATTTACATTTTACTTAGTGAATATATGTCCGTTTGCAGGCCATGAGGAGATATTTTCTGATAATGTGTCACTGGAATGACTGGTTCGAGAATCGAGCCAGGCATTCCAGTGATACATTTTTTTTCAAAAATAGTCTTCTCTTGGCCCGCAAATAGACCTTTCTAAACACTAAATACCAGTATGGAATTAATTCGCTTTTGTTGTTATATCTTGGTAATTTGTACCCAAGCTGATTGGCAACGCATTTAGGTCAAATATTCTCATGCCATCGGTTTTGTATTAATGGATGGCAATATGCGTCTATATCATGAAGATATTGTCTATGAGTTTCTGGACCATTAAGGTATCGAGTGGATCATATGGCTGATCAATTATCCAGACCTAAACCTCAATGAACATTTATGGGTGCATATTAAGTAGGCCCTGTACCACACCGAGGTAAGACGGTCTTTTTAATTAGCCACTGCAATGCCAAAACAGGGTTCACCCACATATACCTATCGTCAAAGCATCCAGCTAAACTTGACGATCCTCTTCGTGGGGGTGACCCATGGAGGAGGAGTAAAATCATGTGCTTACTGCGCTGCAGTTGTGATCACTGCACCCTGCGTCATGGGAAACATAGCTGTCTGGTCTATCTGGAAACTGTGAATTTGCAAATCAATGATGGCATTGCCAAAAAGACTACGTTTGTGCAATGGAACACGCATAGCCTTAATGCTGTACACATGTAAAGGCTGTGCAGCCCCAACGGCGGCTCTAGACAAACTTGATGCCTCCAACCGCACACACATTCGCATCATCACTGGACACCGATGGCCGGACAGCATAATTTACAATGAAGCACTATGCAAGACGTGTAATACACCGCAACCTGTTCATAAAATTCACCCAGCAAATGTCGCCCATGCTCGGTCATGTACTATGGATGGCAAAGGAAACACCCATGCAGAGAGTCTTGGAATTCGTCCAACTGGGAGCCAGGAATTACAAAGCCATGAGAGGACGTCATTGCAGAAATGTATTAAGCGTGATGCTAAATGACCTAAACAAATCAGGACCCTGTACACTTAGATCAAGAATGGGCGTGAGAAAGCTAAAGCTATTGACTGAAGACAAGACACGGTGGCCAAAAGCGACGAAGGACTGGCTGCAGATGTATGATGTTTAATATTGCAGCCAAAGAATACAGTAATCATATATACTGTGTTGTGTAATTAAAAATTCGGCGTCGGTAGGATCCTCTTCGATATATCCGTATCCGAATGCCTATTAAACATACCATTCAGACTGTGAAAGTCCCACTATAGTCCCAGGTTATCTTAAGTACTCTGGTAAATATCACTCCTCTGAAAACTTGAGAGCAGCTGTAAAATGAGTATGCTGCCATTAGTATATTGTCAAGCTCTCATTATTGATATGTCAGATTTTCATAATTGCATGGTTATGCCAAGCTGTTATACTCGCTTCGCTTAGAATCGTATAGCAACTGCCCTCACACTCTTCCTTCTGGTCATGAGGCCGATCAATATTTGATATAAGGAAGTTGAATTTATTTGTATGGCAATCCCCGTGTGGGGTTATTTGGACTCAACATGGAGCTGGCAATCTCTGTAGTCCGCTCACTACCCAGTACCAAGCACACCACGATGGCAAAGTTCATTTGTAGAACGCCCTCAAATACTCATGTATGTATGCATTGAATTACGATAGAGCATTTTGTATTATATAAATATTTTAGTTAGGATTCCGATGTTGCAGGTGTAGTCCCTTGCCAGAATGTGTTAGAGTTCGAGCACGATCCACAACTTCCGCAGTGTGTTGGAAAAGTTCATTTGCAGAAAGCCCTCAGATACTCACGTAAGTGTGTATTGAATTACGATAGAGCACTTTGTTTTATATACATATTTTAGTTAGAATTCCGATGTTGCAGGTGTAGTCCCTTGCCAGAATGTGTTAACGTTCGTGCATGATCCACAACTTCCGCAGTGTGTTCGCACCCCATTTTATGCGCACACCGATAACTTGGTTCATCTGTAGAAAGCCGTCAACCACTCAAGTATTAGAATTTGAACTCTTTGTGATATGTAGCCGAGCTAATGTGTTGAGAAACTCCTTGCCTGTATCATTAATATCTCAGAATTATTATTTTCTGCAGTCTTCAATTTCTTCCGTAACAGTCGCCGCGTGTCACTTCTCAGAGTATGGAGCTACGGGGTGGTGGGGTGGGGGTGTGCTCTGGTTGTGATAGGAAGCAGGCTGTCACCAATTTATATAAGAGGGCTACCTCCTGAAACGGAATAGTCTTCCGTCTATGGAAAATTCCGTTCCATAGGACATGTGTAGTGACTCTCAGGAACTCCTTGCCCCATATACGAAAAACAGTAGTGGCGTGTATCATTGCCGTGAAAGCACCCTATAACTTAGCGGAACTTCCACTCCCCCATAAACGTTGTGTAACGTTAAGAATAACGTGCATCAATATAAACGGAAACCTGAACGTTTTGCGGTAGTGACTTGACCCCGTTATGTGTTTTACGGAATGTCCATTTCAATACTTGCGCAAATTTCCTCCTTTCATACCATTGTCACTGTATCTCCGTATAGTATCTATGGGCGTCCCGCTCTTGTGGAAAACTGTTGTGCCCTCAAATGAGTCAATATCAATGTTACTTACAACCCACATCTGATACGATGGAAAACAGCATATGAATAATCATATGACTTGATAGTAAAATATTGCCCCGTAACTTGAAGTATCTTGACACTTCATGGGAATCCAGATCGCTCATACTGAACTTACGAAATTCTCAATTTCCTATCACCAGTATTACATGTAATCCGGAATTTTCCCGGATATCCATACATTGTACTTTTCTTCCACATATAGGAAGATAACATCACTTGCAATGCGGTATACAGGTTATAACCTACACTATAGGTAAGACCTATACTTGTTATCGTAATTACTCATAATCATTATCAAGAACCATCCTGTAGCGCTATTGCTGCCATTTGTGTTAAGAAGACTATAGTGGTTGAATTCACCGCGTGTTAAAACTTAAGATCATGGGGTTTTTTTCGTTAGCGTGTATAATAGAACTCCTCTCTGACTCCTCCGATTCCGAAGGAAGGTACGAGTTCATATGCCTTCACTTATTCAGATATGGTCAATGAACCTTTCCAATTTAACCATCCATCATATGGCGACATAATCACCTACGTAAAGTGTATGGTGACTTACAGCACGAATGACGCGATTTAGCCCGTCTTAAATGTGTATTAGGCCGAGACGTTGTAAGGATTGTATGGCTTCACCATTTAATAAACATTCTGTCGTCAATTTTGAAACTAATTTATCTTGGCGCTGTTGCCGCTACAGGCAGCAACACCACCCTGTCAATATATTAGTTTGAAAATATTCAACAGCTTGCCTGTTTAGTTTTCTGGAAATTCATAGTCAGGGAGTTCAGGGATCCATCGATCCCATCACAAGTGAGGCGTGGGCGGAGTTTAGCTAGAGATGGGCAAGGCATAGCTAAAACTGGATAGATCAATTCAGAGGGAAGGAACACGCACCATGACATCCGGCCCAACTGTGCACTTGAATCCTTCAAGTGTATGATGACGTCATACTCAATTACAGCATGAATGACACGATTTAGTCCGTCTTAAATGTGTGATAGACCGACACGTTGCAAGAATGGTATGTCTCTACTATTTAATAAACATGCTGTTGAATATCTTGAAACCAATATGACTGGGCGCTGTGGTTGCACACAGTTAAATTAGTTTGACAATATTCAACAGCTTGCCTGTATAGTTCTCTGGGAAATTGTCAGGGAGTTCAGAGATCGGCCGATCCCAACACGAGCGAGGTGTGGGTGGAGCTTAGCTAGAGATGGGCGAGCCATAACTAAAGATGGAAAGGTACATTGCTCGCTCAGTTATTGGGCCACATATTCCTGTGATGATAATGATGGTGATGATGATGATGATGATGATGAGTGAATGTGTTCTGTTGTTGAAGAAGTCAGATTTCTTCAACCGCTTCCACGGTGTGTTGACCACTGCGAGCGTCCTGAGCTCTTTAGCCTCTTATTCGTATTTAGTGGTCATAGATTGTGTTCCCTGAGGTCGGATCGCGGAACACTTAGACAGTTGGTGTTGTATCGTCCTTTGCGTGCATGGTACCTGTTGGTACCTACCACAGCAGATGCCATTGCTTTATAAGCGGGAGTATTTTCTCGCATTCTATGTGCATGCTCGAGCACAGGCCATCGCTGTTGCCCTACCCTTACATATCGTGGCCCTGGGTTACACTGTGTGTAGAGTACTGGAGTTGATAATAGACTCAGTGTAGACTGTATGACCAGCGCTGATTTGTAATTTCTCGAATAAGTATGCAGCGGTATGCATCAAGCTTGATCAGGATGGCTTTTACTGTATCCCAGGCCCTGCATTTACACGGCATTGTGGAAGCACGTGTAGCATTATATTACAGCTGTATCCTGACGTCCATGGAAATTTTAGCGACACTGATCTATAACGTACAAAAGGACTGTAAGGCGATATTTCCTGTTACACAGCGAGTTCCAATATCGGTGGAGCTGCAGATGAGGGAACCAGAGATTATGTTCTTCCTCCACTTCTCGGTGCTCAGATTAGGATGCCGGCATCATTCTTTTCTGTGCTGTCGGATAGGTATGTGAGTGAATTTCATTCACCAACAGTGTCTTTGCAGCCTTGGGGCGTTTTGCCACGATTTGGGAAAATACACCAAGAGGACCCTTTTCCTCGTCGATAAATACACCATCATCTGCACCTCCAGTACCATACCTATCATTGAGATTGGAAGGTTTGGTCGTGTGGAGTGTTCTCGATGATAGAGCAGCAGCGAGGTAGCACGTGAAGAGCACGTGTGATAGACCATGCGGTGATCCTCTTACTGTTTCAAACTGTGTAAGAAAGCCTTGATTTGACGCGAATATTTAGTTTTGTGTTTGCCAATAACAATGTCGCCAAGCGTAGTTCATCATCATTGAAGCTAACTTGATGGAGAAATTGAATGAGTTGTGGTCTCTAGATGATATCATGTGCACATGGCATGCCGATTCCAACCGTGTAGATGCCCCATTGCTTTAAAAGTACTACTATACTACTATTATTTCAGTAATACCTTTTAAAAAATAGTTGTCTCTTGACATGCAAATAGACATCCATTAAGACAATTGCACAGGAATTTTGGCGTATTTGACAATCAAAGTTTTAATAAACACGTGCCCATCTTTGCCCACAAACACGGTATGGTTAACACGATCGAGCACTTGTATGCGCCAAGGAACATATTACCATTTTGTTTCAAGATGGTTAAGGAAAACATTTGCGAATAAAGGAATGACGATTCTGCAGAATGCTGTTGTCATCTAAAATATTATAATTGTCAACTCACATATGTTACCATGCAAACACTGCAACTAAATTATATAATAGAAAAGGTCAGAAATGAAATAGTCAATATTGCTAATAGTCTACAAAATGTCCGCTTTCACGGCCCAAATTGATTGATTACAGAATAATTATTATGGCAGAGTTGGATAGCGTACAACATCATCCAGAACCCCAGATTTATTGACAAAATAGATGCTCCATTAGATGTGTGGCGATGCCCAATCGGTAACTCAGACTTATTGGCTATTAGCCTCGACAAAATGGAGCTAGGACACTTCAAACTACGAATACAGATCTACACGATCTATCATGTTGCTAACACAGGTTGTAAACCCGAAAGGCTAAACACCAACATTCTTTACAATGTACAATTATTCTACTGAACATTTTGAAGCTATTTTGACTGGGGGCTTTTGTTGCATTTTGAGTGACGGGTTTGTATCACATTAGTTTCAAACTATTCACCACCACTATCGCATAGTTAGTTTGAAATACAGATTCTGGTAATTCAGGGTACAAAGGGACAAGATTAACCGCCCTTAATGAAAACTAATATTCATGTATCGCTGACATGTAGTCGGGGATGGTCTAGTTCTATATATAAATAAATGTTCCACACGTTTTGGGTCAATAGTTTGTGGATATCAGCCGGTGTCAATGACGTGGATGCGCGATATTGACGTTGGGGAATGACAGTCAGTCTAATGCAGGGATCTATCTCTAGCATGGCCATGTCCATGCCCATATCGAGCTAAGCTCTCGACAGCTTTACTCATGGTAACAATGGCTTAAAACATTAACCCCTCGTGTGTCAACCGCGCCTCACAGCGTTCAAAAGACGACTTTTATCAATTAAGACTTTAATTTTTCAAAATTTTCAAACCAAATTACAATTTGTGCTCAGTGAATGACCAATTGCTGGCCAAGAGCAGAGGCGTATTTTTGTAATTCTATACCTATTTAGGAAACTCGTTTTAGGTGGCATTTTTACCTGGTTGAAGATTAAAGGCTTAATGGTCAAGAAAATCTAAATTTGTGTTTATTAAGTGCCCATTTGCATGCCAAGAGCAGACTGGCTATTTTTGAAAATTTATCACTGGACTGACTGGCTCGGTAACCCACTGGTAAATTTATGAAAACAGACGATCCTCAAGACAACTGAAGAGGAAGTAGTGGCCGGTTTTACCATTATAAACGACAAGTTGGCACAAGACCAGTTAAAGCCTGAATTCCTGGTATCAAAATTCCAATGTAGCTATGAACATGGCCTATTGCAATAACACCACAGGGCCAAACTGGTGCCACAGTATTCAACAGACCGTTTATTAAATTGTAAATCTATCTTTTCGATTTTCCTGGTGGATCTATGTATGCAGTTTTATTGTGACGTAATCTAACATAGTACGTGTTTGATTGTGACATCAAATACTTGAGTGGCATGTCGCATCCTTTCATTGATGTCATACCTCTTGAAATTGCATAACGAACTGAGCGTTCCCACAAACCTTGCATAGAGTGACTGGGCATTGAAGAGATATGTGAACATAATCAGGATGTGCTTCAAATGAAATCCAAACTACCCGTCTGGCATTGGAACAGTATATTGACTTACATTCAATAGACCCTTGACTATACCATTGTGGTCGATATACGCTGTGGTATTCATAGGTTTCTTTTTCTGGCAGACGGTCGTATTACTGTGTACATGTATGGCATTTTTATATGACTTAGTTCATCGTGTTTGGAAATCGCAGGGCTTTCTGTTATCGCATTCATGGCGTGCCCGTGACAAATTGTTGGATTCACAGTAACCCAGATTTTGGAAATCAATTATTAAGATTGCCCCATTTGTATTCTCGCTTAGGATGACTATTTTCCATTTCTTGATTGCAAAACGTATGCAAATCTTCCTTTCGTAAAATAAATAGCAGGTACACTTCCAGTAGCGGATTATAATAGGGGCAGCGGGGTCATTTGCCCCCAGCCCCAGATCTTGACCAGCCCCTCAATTTTTTTCTATCAAAGTTTTTGAGTGAATAATGTGTTTTAAGCTGTTTCACTTTTTACACACGAGAATAGCTGTTTGGGTACGATGTCCAGAGAGCTATTTTCGTTTGTAAAGAGAGAAACTGCATAACAGGATATGACCCTTCAGTTAGCTATTAAATTATTCTATTATTAGCGATTTAATTTCATTTTTTTTATCCATTCCAGTTTTCACAACCACACGGCTGAAAAAAATGAGTGAACAAAAAATGAAATCAAATGCCTAAAAATGAATTATTTAACAGCCAACTGATGGTCCATATTTACCTCTGGAAATGCAGGAGATGCTATCTGCGAGCATCTGGATTTCAGCATTTTCAGGGGGAGGACCCCCGGACTCCCCTTTTGGTTTGCCTTTCGCTCCCACTCAACTCCACAAATATTCTTTGCCCGCCCTTCACCCCCCCCCCCCCCCCGCCCGCCCTGGCAAGGCTTCATCCGGCACTGCAAACCTCCCACCAGACCGAGATTCGGCCGTAATAGAATAACATTCACGTGTGCGAATTGCAGAATTAGAGTCGTTGGCTGGCGGCTGTATTCTTAGTCAGGTTTTCTTGTTAACGATTTCGACATGTTATCATGCATACACCCCTAATAACGTTGATTACTGAGACGGTAGTGGGCCAATGACCAGGCCAAATCGATAATAATAGCGCGGTGGCAGCTCAATAACCCACGTTCTCGCAGATAGATTGGCCTTTTCCGTTTAATGATAAGTGTATCTTACGTTGAGGGTGGCTATCTCAGCAATCCGCAAACATTGCCATCCAGATTAACCGATATGGGAAAATGATTCAACAATGATAATAAATAGTGGATTTGTGTTATTTGACTTCTATAGTACAACGCCATACACTATTTTGTTAATAACCACAGCGATTCATTCACAGATCTACGTATAGATCATTTAAATACGACGCCCCGCAGATCAGCGTTGCCCCTATGGACCTTTCCAGTTTTAGCCACGCCTCGCCCACCACTAGCTAAGCTCCACCCACACCCCGTTCGTGTTAGAATAGATCGATCCCTGACTATCAATAGCCAGAAAACCATACAGGTAAGCTGATGAATATTGTGAAACTAATTTGCCTATGGCAGCAACAGCGCCCAGTCAAATTACTTTCAAAATATTCATCAGCATGTGTATTAAATAGCAAAGAATTACAAAGACATACAGTCAATACTGCGTGTCGAACTATTTGAGATTTGATGACTTTTATATTGAACCCTTAACGTAATGATTGTGACGTCATCATACACGCCCTGAACTGACTATGACGTCATAATAGGTCAGCTGATGGATGGATACTCTGGAAAGGTGAATTGAAATAGTCAATATTGTTGATTTAGCGGGATTTGCGTTACGATGTCACAAATTGATTGATTAAAGAATAATCATTATGGCAGAGTTGCGCGAAACAGACAGAATTATTTGAACACGATGGACATTTAATCACATGCCAATGACCGGTCGCTAACTCGGATCTATTGGCCATTGTCTGCGGCCAACCCGCAGTTAGCAACATTCAAACCGCTTGCACAGATTTACGTGCTCTCTCATGCTAGTGGCGCATACATTTAGATTACTCATCGTTAATGAAGGGTAATATTCTTGTTCTGCTGATATCTAGTCGCCGATGCCTCAGTTCTATAGAAACAACTATTTACCACAGCCTTATATCAAATGGTTGTTGAATGTCATACATACAGTCAGGTAGCAAGGCAGACCGACCGACCGACCGACAGACAGACAGACAGACCGACCGACCGACCGACCGACCGACCGACCGACAGACAGGCAGACAGGCAGACAGGCAGACAGGCAGACAGGCAGACAGGCAGACAGACAGGCAGACAGACAGACAGACGAACATACAGACATACATACAGACATACATACAGACATACATACAGACGGACAGACGGACAGACGGACAGACGGACAGACGGACAGACGGACGGACGGACGGACGGACGGACGGACAGACGGACGGATGGGCGGGCGGTGGGCGGGCGGGCAGGCGGGCGGGCGAGCGAGCTGACGAGCTGGTGGGCTGGCGGGTGGGCGGGCGGGGCAGGCGGGCTTATACTGGATGCACGTTGCAGGTAAAATGGTACGATTAAGTCAATAAGGAAACCATTGATAACAATAGTTAGTGTATAGGGAACAAGTCATCGTGCTCAGACATCGGAAATGTAATAACAGACTGATTAATCAAATGTGTTACCATCGCGAAACTGTGACTGTGACTATGCATCACATCTTAGTTTGTAATAATGTTCTCATTACACCAATCTGAGATCATACATATTGCCAACGTGAGCGCAATCCAGACCCAACTCCATGACCCAAGAGAACGGTTCTGCCTGTGCTATTGTGTAGCTTTGAAAACGAACGGGCAGAGCTTACGATAGACAGCCTCTAGTTTCTTAGAGTGGTTGAATGAAGAAATGCTAAAGCGTTTTTTCTGAAAATCAACGCTTTGAAGATTAGTTATCTCTGTTATGCATTGCCTTATTATCCACACCTTTATAATCACTTTTAAACTGATTATACTTTTATCTGCAAGCATTGGTTTGTACTGTGCTGCATCTATTTGGAAGCATGAGGCCATACATGTTTCCTTATTGTGCCCGTATAATAAGTACACCGCCGTTTAAATTTACAACACGACGTCCGGCACTCCTGAAGGTGATGGTTATCATATTTCGGTGTGATATCATGCCGGCTATTAGCAAGGTAAAACCATGGTTGACACCAGCAGCCAGTTATCTGCGTTTGCGCTGAACGGTGTTCCAACCATTGGATGATATGTTTGGCATTCGGATTTGTGCTAATGTCATTTACGAATGCTGATATTCATTCTTCTAGGTTGCTATTGGCAATAGCATCATATCAGATGCTAGCTTTAGAGCTCATTTTTTGTTCTGCTTTGGTGCCAGCCCGGCAGAGGCAGCTGCCTCGCTATGGGCTTATGGGATGCCTAAAAGAAAAAGATGGCTGGTTCATTTCCTGACGTTCGTGGAAATCGTCTGTATTTTTTTGTCTCCATTCCTAACATGAGTGTCTTTAGACTTCTGTCTGTTTTTATCAGCTTGACACAGTGGTCTGCTTGGAATAATAGTACGGAATGAAGTTACATCGAATGTAGTAAAACCATGCCCATTTTTGTACGCGTGTTGTTATCAATTTTTCGATTGTGAACACTAACTTACCTGAATCCCAATTATAAGGTAAATATATGGGCGATATGTTGACTATTTTGAAACAAATTCCTCTACCGACAATTGCTCTCTATGCACGCAACATCTCGCGATCAACGTATATAAAGAAAAGCACGAAGGACCTGATGTGCGTGGCATCCGCGATTGACAGATACCAAATAATATGTGTATTCCATGCCACACTCATGTATTGGCACATGTCTATCCAGATACACGTAAGGACAAGCATACGAACATCCGATTTGATCAAGAAATATGCTGCACCTCCCAGGGGACAAACCCAATATGCCTGTAGGGGCATATAGATATGCTCCAAGTAGGACTTGTTATAAAAGAAAAAACAAAATCACCATATGACCCAAGTTCCGAGACCCGCATATGCACATCGCCAGTATTATCTTAGCACGCTGTGTTTCTAATTCTGCAAGTTTAAGGAGAGGTGAAATAGTTGGTGGCATTGTTCTTCCCAATTCAATGGCACATTCTTTAAGACGCATAAGGTGACATATGTCTGGTCCTACAATACGATCTTGACTTACTGCTTTATTGAGTTTCTGAATCAAAGCACCCTCGTTCAGAACATGTAACTCTGCTCTAGATTGCAGTGTCTTCTGACAGTATATAAATGCCCCCCCCCCCCCTTTTTGTATTTTCTTATCTGCACGGGGGAGAATGGCGTGTGTTTGCATAAGCTGTCATAAGCAGGAGTTTTGCCATCAAAATGATGTTTATCAAAAAATATTGCCTTCATAGACATTTAAAAGTTGACAGATGTAATTAACTCACACCACATGATTAGTCGAAATTGAATGAGTTAATATTGCTGATAGACTGAAATATGCATTACCAGGACCAGAAATGGACCTTTCCTGTTTTAACTATGCCCTGCCCATCACTAATTTACCTCGATCAACGCTTCGCCCGTGTTGGGATCGATTCGATCCTTGAACTCCCAGGCTATCAATTTCCAGAAAACTATGCACTTAGGCTGTTGAATATTTTGAAACTAATTTGACTGGGTGTTGTTGCTGCAAATGGCAGCAACATCGCCCAGTCAACTTAGTTTCAAACTATTCAACAGCATGTTTGTTAAATTGCAAAGACATACAAATGGACTAACTCGAGTCATTCAAGACGTCATGATTATGACGCCATCCTAAACGTCCCGCGGAAGAATAAGCATATGATTGGCTGAGGAAATGGATTCATGAATTGATTGATTACAGAATAATTCTTGTGACAGCGTTGGGCGGTGGTGTACATTCCTTCATAACCTGCACCGTCTAACCACCCCATTCTTCTCTAGCCAACACCAGAATTATTAACAAAATAGATGGCCCATTAGACGCGTGGCGATGCTCGGTCGGTAACTCAGATTTATTGGCCATTAGCCCGATCCAAATGTAGTTGCGGTCAAGATGTATATATATAGAACTGAATATTGGTTTTCCTTAAGGACGATTAATCTTTAAATCTGTGCTACTAACATCTTAGATCGCGCTAGTCTGTATCCGTGGCTTGAAGGGGTCCAAATGTACTTAAACCCCGTCAAGCCAAGAGTACAGATCAGTACGATCTGAGATGCTAGCCACACATATTTTAAGATTAATCTTCCTTACGGAAAACCCATATTCAGTTTTATGGATATGCATGTTGACTGCATCTTAGGTCAAATGAATGTTGGGTGTAAGGGGAGAGTAACGCCATTGCTCAACATGATGCCGAATAAGGAAATGTGTTCTACGAGGAATAATAGACAGACCCATTTATAGAATAGTTTTCTAGTTGCGATCCGCCCGTATTAGAATTGATTTGAAACTAAAACCTTAATTCCCAGAATCTAAATCTCTAGGTAATTCAGGTAACTATATGTGTAAACTATTGTATAGTTTCAAACTGGTCTGAAGGAATATTCAGTATTTTATAGGAGTAGATATTCCAGGCGGACGTTTTATAAACACTGCCAATCTTTCTATACGTCACTATTATAACATTGTGCCTACTCGTGTATATCCATGACATCCGTCGAGCCATGTATGTGACATCCACGTGTAGTCTGTTCTGCATCCTTTAACCCTTTAACACTCATATCAGCCAAAGCAGCTTCTGCAGTGGCGTTGAGAAATGTCCTTTTGCAGACCAAGAGAGGACTATTTTGAAAATGTATCACTGCAATGACTGGCTCGATAAGCGAGCCAGACATTCCACTGGTAAATCTTCAAGAAATAGTCTTCTCTTGGCCTGCAAATGGACATTTTCTATGAGAAACTTGAGACTTTAAAACAAATTCGATGGTTGAATATACGGCGGGTTTAGCCAACATTTTACTAGCAATGAGCTCTTGCGAATATGTATGCTTAATCCATGACTCAAAGCTGTCAATCATTGCTATATGGCGCCATGACACTCGCACATGTGACAGAACAATTCCAGCCAGTATGGCGTGTTGCTTATCATTGTTCTGTAACAGGAAGATTCCCCTCTCTAAATCTATCAGACTCTCCTTCCGTGGACATATAATTTGAACAGAATACGCATAGAACTACAGTTCGGCGTACACCGCGTTGTACATTTAAATAATCACTGGGTTAATACCTAGAATATTGTTCAATTCGTGGCCTTACCTGCTCATATTTGAGTTTTACCGCTTTCTTATCACAAAAAAATCATTAAAATTCAACTTTTTATGTGAACCATCACCGCGAATGGCAGGGCATAATATGCTATTGTTTTCTGGAACAAGTATTCGCTAGTTACGTGTACAGTTTCTCATGGAATGGACTTAGTGGAATCGGGTCATCTAATGCATATATGCAAGTAAAATAATCACGGTACCCCAACCTGAATCAGATTAGCCTCATTATATTTAATAACATGCTTAATAAATTGTTTATTCAATTGTAAATTAATAAAGAACATGTAATTCAGAAGTCTGCATATTGGAGAAGCTAAACTTATGTTCGGTTCTAGTGCGCGTAACATCGGTGTGACATTAGACAACACGCACGCATAGTGTACGCCTCTTTTCCGGTCGTTGTGGTAATCTAGCCCCGCACCCCAGGAAGGTTGTGTGAAATTGGTCAATATACCTATAAGTCCTCATATCTATAAGTTATTGTCTCTTTTCATGTTACACTAAGCCTGGTGGTTTCTTAATTGTTTGGATATCCCTACCCGCACCGTGAGCTGGTCCGACTCTGGGAAACTATCGGAGGTATCCGGGCGGTGATGATCAAGTTACGGTGTCACATACACTCCCCCGGTATCTTAGGATACTTAGCAGTTAGTTATCCTTGCCAGTGAAGGAAGCACTGCGAACACATTATAATTATTATATTATATTTATTTGGAATATTGCCCCCGCACCGCAGTGCATATTGGGCAACTTGAGCATAAACCTACCGACAGGTCAATACTTAGCTCCTTATGACGTCTGAACAAGATGTTGGAATCTGCCACACCTCACGGGAAGGACAGTTGCGGTGGATATTCGTCTCTCTATCCCCGCCGTAACGATAGGTCAGTTATAAAGATCCGCGTATGACAATTTCACAGCACATTGGTTGAATAAAAGAATGGCCCCTTTTGGCCAACACTTTTCCTCCGCTTCGGCAGTGGGGCCATTTTCCTGTAAAGGAGGCCCGTGCGAGGCACTCACCTCTCGCAAAGATATCCAGTGACGGCGGCCTACGCGAGGTTACTACTTCTCACCACAATTTGTATAGCATCTAGAAGTGGTGCCCGCGTAAGGCACCATGCCTTTCGCCACGCTAGGAGTTTCGCCTCCTCATCTTCTTCAGCGTAGATGTATTATAACTTATATAAAGTTAATTAGTGATCTCGTATGTGGAAGCCTCCTTTGCGGGGGTACCACTGCGGACTCAAGGGTCTGTGCGGTACCTCTGGTGTCTCCACGTGTAAAGGTTCATAAGCTGTCTCTATGTTATGTATTATTCAAATGCTCATTGTTATCTAGCGAACTTTATTCTTTGTATCGGTTATATTTTCTTAGTTATTATTTTTAGATTTTTATCACAAATCCTTGTAAGTCCATAGTTTCAAAATCGCTATGGACAGGCATACCGGTGACACCAATTCGTGGGCTGACACCGTTCAATTTAATGTTAGCGGCAATGGTCGAATGGCCTGGCCGGAACAATTTAGTTCCATTGGCCGTAGGAGCCGGTCTTTGTTGACCGCAGGACTACGTCGCACCTGATCCGATACCCCGAGACCGGGAGCTAACCAAACGTCTCGTTCGTCGTGCACATGTGGCGCGGCGACTCGACATCACCCACAGGAATGGCCCGACGCAACCCCGCGAGCTACACTTTGCTGGTAATGGGCGTGACATAGTTAGAAATGCACCCCACCCCTGTATTTAACGTGCTTCCACCACGGTTCGCGATTAGTCATGTTGAAATGGATCAATCAAGTTTTAGTATGCCCCGCCCGTTTTCTAGTTAAGCTCAATTCACGCGTTCCCCGTGTTGGGATCGAACTCTTTGAATCTCACTTTCCAGAAAACTATACAGGTAAGCTGTTGGCTACATTGAAACTAATTTGACTGGGTGCTGTTGCGACCTATGGCATGAACGGTTATGACGGACTATAGCGCCATCCATAACGTAATGGAGTATGATGTCGGCCGACGTGTGGCGTAGTTGATTTTGACGTCCTATGATTGACTGAGAAACTAGATTCTTCCATACTGTTGTCACAGTGTTTACATAGAGCGTATGAATAACTAAGTGATGTGTTGGACATGGTCAAGCTGTGTTTCAAATGAAATACACGCTAGCAATCTATCATTGGGACCATATATTGACTTACTTTCAAGAGTATCCTGGCTATGGCATGGTGGTCGATATGCTATCAACTTTACGCTACCGCTAGTCAATTTATTTAGTAGACCTTCCGTCGGTCAATCTATTGGGTGTATGGTATATCCATCCGCCTTGGTTTACCGCTATCTTGATTGAGTTTGGGATTGAGCGAGATTTCAGCTATCGTATTGATTGCGTTCTAACGCCGAATTTCCGGCATCAAAGTGCGCCAATTTCTGGTAATCAATTATTAATATATTCCCCCGTATCCTCGTAGGGAATGACTATTTTCCATTTTTCGATTGAAAAACGTAATTACATACAGACACCGATCCATTCGCCTGAAATAAAATAAAAAAGTGTTCTATATGGGATTATCAATCTATATGATACATAGCAAACCTGACAAAAATGGTCACCGCGTGGACCATGATAATTTAGGTATGCCAAATACTCGCTAGCCTGTTAAAACGGAAATACCAAATGCGATAAATCGTGTACAATGTAAAAATAATATGTTGAATATTTTGAAACCAATTTGACTGTAAGCCGCTAGTGCATAAGGCAGCAACGGGCTTCTGTCGAATTTATTTCAAAATATTCGGCAACCTATCTATGTGATCGTGCTAAAATTGAGATACTACGAATCTAGTGTACAATAGGATACTACAATTCACGGCTATGGTAATTAGGTGTTGCCACGATCAGCACATCGCATGACTTATCACGAGTATTTACACGAGTTAACAGTGGTATAGAAGCGCAAGGTTTAGCGAGATTCAAATCAAATCGTATGCTCATTTTGATATGCAGTGTGCACATCTTTTCTTACACTGCTATTGGATTTATCGCATAGGCCATTTCCGTAGATCTATCAATATACGTCGGGTTTATGTGCCTTTCACATCATGCTTGTGTACGATTATATCCTGATAACAAGAGCTGGAGTACGACAAGTGTAGAGGGGATATAGCTCAGAGACTCCGAAAGATAAGACGACGTAAATCAAGAATAATTATCGCATTTTACATATTAGAATATTTTAATCCCAGTATCTCACTTTTACAGTAATGATAATTGAAAAGTTGACCAAACAAAAGGAACTTCGACCATCAAAGTGGCCAGAGCAAAGCCCGCACAGCAAAACATCAATACACACTTCGCCAGATCAGAATACGACTGGACGAACTTGTCGTGCACCCTACCAGTAGAGGCATTGACCGATGGCATCAACCCTTCCAGGTAGATATCATACAACGTAGGGGCTGCGGGAGTTGCGGATTAACTACTACCATCGCTTTCCGCACCCAACGCATAGGATGATTTCGTCGGGTCAGATCGGAGAATAGATTAATCATATATTCACGAATCCAGACGACGATCTGTTACAATCATTCTGTAAGAGTCCAGGCCACTGCGGACACATATCGAAATAACTGATCTTGAGAGGGTACTTAAGATCCTGCGAAATGGATGCGCATCTCTCTCTTACAGCTTCAAATAACAACATGCTTAAGTCTGAATGCAATGACATCTCCTAACCAGCCACAGACCTACTAAGTTATACATTTCTGCATCATCGTCCCACCGAAGCTGCGAGCCGAGTTATCTTTGTCGCACAAACAAAAGCCGCGTGTCCACCTTGAACAGCAACGGCCCAACAACCTACTGTTGCCTTCAACAGAATCCTGCCCAATGTGACACATACGACGTACACATCATCGATGAGGAAAATAAGCTTCTAGATGAGCGTGTCCCTTTGGCTGCTGAACAGGTCAATGATGAGAAGCTCTTCATGAACTAAACCAAGACAGAGTTCATCCATTTACACTGTCAGCGACAGTCGAAGTCAGTGAAAACGGCACCTGGCTGCGCCATTTGGTAGGAATTAAGAAAGAGTATACTCCTCCGCTCACTGAATGAGTCTTTCCAGTTTATCACTCACTCCTATGACGTCATAACCAACTGCGTAGCATGTAGGATAGCGTCATAAGCAATGACATCATGCATAACGTAGATAATTTCGTTTTGAACGTGTAATTGATGACGTACCAAGTGTTGTTGTATGAATTGTATGTCTTTAATTATATTTAATAAGCATGTTACTGAATATTATAAAACTAATTTGAGTGGGCGCTGTTTGCTGTCAAATGTATCAACAGCACCCGGTCAAATTAGTTTTTAAATAATCAACAGCTTACCAGTATAGTTTTCTGAAAATTGATAGTCAGAGAGTTCAGGGACAGGCCGAGCCCAACACAGCGACGCATGGGTGGAGCTTAGGTAGAGATGAGCGGGGAATAGCTAAACTGGATTCCTCCATTGCGGCTCTTCCCGCATTGTTGCATGTTGCATCATGGGAAACGTGTACATGCGTAGTCTATTATCCAGTAATGGGCCTTTCCAGTTTTAGCTATGCCCCGCCCATCACTAGCTGTGTTGGGATTCATTGATCCCCGAATACCCTAACTATCAATTTCCTGAAAACTATACAGTTAATTTGTTGAATATTTTGTAATTAATTTGCCTGGGTCCTCAACTATGCGTTCGTGACGTACTTATCTACGTCATTCATGACGTCATAATGACGTCATTGATAAGAAGCCATGTTATACCTCCCACAGTTGAGTATGACGGCATATATGATGGGTGGCTACAGTGGAAAGGTCCATTAATGATTCTACTATCGATTAAGTCATTTTATCTTTTTCCATGGGGTTGGTAAATTGGAATATCTCTAATTTCTCAACACTGACTTCCTCTTCCCGGCTGCCGTCCAAAGGTATATTGTGCTGTGGTATTTCGTGTCTGGTAGGCCCACATCATGACTACGGTAAATTACTTTCCCCATAAACACTGTATTACTGCACTTATCGGTTCTTAGTACCCGAGTTAACAGTCCCAGTGGTATAGAAGCAAGATTTAGGGAGATTCATGTTCAAACAGACGGATTCATCTCTAGCTATTCCCCGCCCATTTCTAGCTAAGCACACACCATGCGTTGCGCGTGTTGGGCTTGATTTATGTACTTTGAATCCTGAATTCCAGGAATCGTAATTTAAAGCTAACTTTCCAGGTTACATGTTGAACATTTTGGAACTAATTTGACTGTGTGCTGTTGCTGCCTATTGGTCATTGGCAAAATACAGTTTCAAAGAATACGGCCAGTAGAGTTGGCATGTCCTAGATCATCACTTTATTGGGTTGGCGGTGCCATCTGTGCTTAATAAATGCATAGCTCATCCACCATACATATTCTTTTCTAAGCTTGTTTTAATCGTAAAATAATTTGTAATTGCCTCAAACATTAGGAAACAAGACATTGATCATGTTATTTTTATATGACTTCTGACAAGATCGGTATCGCACTTTGGGTGCCGTCGGAAAGATCATGCTTTCCACATAGTGCCGTTCGAGCACGTGTTCACTGTAGTTGAATATGGGGACACAAGTGAAACGATACACATGCCCCCCCCCTCTCTCTCTCTCTCTCTCTCTCTCTCTCTCTCCCTACCTCCATCCCTCCCTCCTTCCCACCCTCCCTCCCTCCCTCCATCCATCCCTCCCTCCCTCCCTCCCTCCCTCCCTCCCTCTCTCTCTCTCTCTCTCTCTCTCTCTCTCTCTCTCTCTCTCTCTCCCTCTCTCTCTCTTTCTTTCTCTCTCTCAGCTGGTTCAAACATGTACTTGAATGTATTAAATGTATATTCCTCGAGCAGGTCATGTGTTTGTCCCGGTTTGAAGCCAATAGCGTCGTAAGCATACTACGTAAAGTACAGTTCCTTTGCAAACACATCTAGAGCGAAAGCCCAATTTATGTTCATAGGTGCCTAAGGCCTATGAGTCCATTACTTGTCTATGTCCATGAATTATCATGACCTATGTATGAAAAGCGCGAACATCCACGTGATGAATGGCAGTTGATAACATCGATTAGTTGTATATCAAAGTATCTTATTAATAATATGTGCGATGCGCGCTAATACGCGGGAACGAGTAAATAACAACATGACTAACAAGGGGAATTGTATTAAACTCGCACTAACTAGGCTGTTCGGGGTGAGAGCTACTCTTATTTAATTACGCAGTATATAAAGTTACCTTGGGCTTAGAGGTGGGAAGAACACTTAGACCTCTGGTGGTAATGGTTGTTTTCTCACGCAGACTTGGCAATGAATGTAAGATCGATGCAATTCAGACACAATTTCCAGCCAAGTGCCCAAGGCAAGTCTAGGAATCGAGTGCCAGACTATACCTTTCAGATGCGATTTACGCGTATCTCCAGGACGTAAAGTTAAGCCGATACAATAAATTACAACAATAAAATACACATAGGCCTACGTAAATTAATCACTAGGGCACCAAGGCCAGCTGGAGGACAAAGATTTACGGCCGCAACGTTGACCAAGCGTGTTTGTTACATCTCACTGCTGAATCAACAAAGAAATGCATGTTTTAATGGTCACGCTGAATCAGGACCATGCCCGCTATATGGACCAGAGTTCATTGGACCTTACCATTTTAGCTATGCCCCGCCCATCTCTAGATAAGCTCCACCCACACTCGTGTTGGGATCGATCGATCTCTGAACTCCCTGACTATCAATTTCCAGAAAACTCGACAGGTAAGCTGTTGAATATTTTGAAACTAATTTGACTGGGTGCTGTTGCGCCCATTCACATTAGTTTCAAAATATACAACAGGATGTTTATTAAATAGTAGAGACATGCACTTCTTGCAACGTGTCGGCCTATTACAAGTTAAAGACCGGTCTAATAGAATCATTTTGACGTAATGATTATGACGTCATCCTACACGCCGCTTAGCTGATTATGGCGTCATCTGGAACGTTCCATTGACAGTATCGAGGCCAAATAAGCCTCGATACACATATATTGTCTTTTGTCACGTGTTTGAAATTAATCATAATTACACTATTTTTACCTCCCTAATCACATGTCTTGCGATGGATGCTACACCTGTCTATATTTGGCTTGTGGATTGGGATCACGCAATTGCGGTTCTTTAAGGTTCTCTCACGACCACGCGTCTTAAGGAACCACCGTCAATTTGCCCCAAAACCTATTTACCAAAAATCTGATTTGTATTGTACGACCGCGTCATAAGTGACAAAGCTTTGGTGGTCCACATAGCTAGTGCCCACTATATATTTTTTTATCTTGATATATTGTTTTTATTTTCAGGATGAAGCGCACTAATTACCGGAGGATGTACGCTCCCATAATCGACGCTTTATCTCGCTGGATACAATGCATATTTCAGCAGAGTTTGTCATCGTCGTGAAATCAGCAAACTAATGAGCGAGGAGACTACAAATCCAGACCCTTCACGTCGCTAATAATATTTACTCTGATTCTATACAGCATCGTCGAATACGTGTTAGCATAAAAAAACCGGACAATGATGTTGTGCAAAAACAAATATTAATATAATATATTTATTATTAATCAGGTTTAGAATGGCTCGGTCATATCGATTTTGTTGTAGCAGAAGAAGTGAAATACCTCGTTTAATTACGGATTAATCTCCTAGTTCGAGATATTTTTTCCTGGCTGTAGATGGAATAAATTATATTCGGACGTAAGAGGATTACAGTAACGGATCGGTGATTGCGCGTGATGTATTAGAGAATAATGTCTGTATCTGTGATATATTCAACGTTTTCTGTCTTTGACAATTCCACATGGTATTTTCCTTGCCGGCGCTACTTGACGTCATCACGTGTATTTTTAATCGCGCTCATTGCCCTGTTGTTTCTTTCATATCCCTATCCAATATCCGGTGGTGTTACGACTAACGAGAATGGTGACTTTATGGTACGGACTAAATATGGTAGGGTTAGTGGATTAGAGATCGGTTTCCAGTCTGCAAAACTCAGACCCGTCTTAGCTTATTTAGGTTTACCATATGGGTCAGCTAAATCGGCTAGGTTTATGCCACCAGTAAGCCCTCGTAAGCTGTGGAAGAATCTGTTCACTGCTACACAACATGGACCGGCATGCCCACAGCCGCTCTACACTGAAACGGAACTCAGGGCACGATACCCCAAACAGCACGCAGAACATTGGATTACAATTCAGGAATTTACCAGAAATCAGAAAGAAGATTGCCTATCGTTGAATCTCTACGTACCAAAGAGAGGTAAGTAGACGACTGAGTTTGCGGTTCTGGAGATTGTGATTATGAGTGGTGGGTAGCTGTGGACTGGTCTAATATGCGCGTTGTGAGATTACGTGTGTGTGAGCTGTGTGTGCGTGTGAGATCTAGCTTCTATGTTGCAATATTCTTATATATTCACGTGTTTGCCGAATAAAGTTATATTGTTCGCTCTATAAACTATTCTATTCATGCCATATATGGCTGACAGAACTGGGGGTACAGGGGGAGGGGTGGGGTTAATGTGTCGACGGTGTTCTTCGGCATATGATGCAATTGAGAAATCCGACCTGTTTAAATATTTTGAAACTAATTTGATTTGACGCGGTTGTTGACTTAGGTAGCAACAGCCCTCGGGTAAATCGGTTTCAAAATATTCAACATGTTAGATATATAATTGCATAGTTATAAATTGGGATTTGGGGAATTCAGAGGTCAGAGTATATAAATCGACCACAACACGCTCAAAACATGGGCCGAGATTACGGCTAGAAATATGCGGGGAATATCTAAAGGTGGATTCAGCAATGGATGAATCCAGTTTTAGATATGCCAGCCCATCTCGTGCAAAGCTCCACCCACGTGTAGCCCTGCACTCGCTGAATCTCAGTTTCCAGCAAACTATACATGTAATTAAGCTGTTAAATATTTTGAAACTAATTTGACTGGATAGTGCTGCTTGCTGCCTGTGGCAGCAACACCGCCCAGTCATATTAGTTTCAAATTGTTCAACCGAATTTTTATTAAATAATAAAGACATACAATTATGCGTTCATGACGAACGTATCGACATCATTCATGACGTCATTGATTATGGCGTCAGTCTACACGTCCCGTAATTGGTTATGACGTCATATGAGTGTTGGATAAATTGGAATCCTCCATTATTCGCTCATCACGGGATCCGTCCACTCCACGACCGGTTTCGCGCGTTTAATGATCATCAGGTTAATGAATGATTCGTACCATCTACCTGAGGAATATCAAAAGTGCAAAAACCGGTCATAGAGTGGACAAGTCCATGGTGTATCAGGAAATCATTAATCACAATTCTGCATTGCCAGGAGAGTACCTGCGATGAATCCTTTTAGACTAGTTTGCCAGTTCCTAACCATTTTGCTGGTATATGTCAGAAACAGCAAATTATGTCTGGCGCAAGGAATATTCTGTTGAAGATTTTGAAAGTAATGTGAATGGGAGCTGTTGCTGAATTGGTTTTAAAAAATGCAGCAACCTTCCTGTGTATTCGTCCTACTATTGAGACATTGGGATGTCTGGGGTGAATGTGTTAAAAGATCTAGGCGCGTACACACGCAGTCATAGTTATACCGTTATATCGTGTTACACGTTATTACTGCTAAGATTGGAAGAAACAGAACCATTACCAAGTGCATATTTGTCTGTCAGGTTCCATAACTTAGAGCAGAATCCCTTTGTAATGGTAGTTACATTATGACGAATTGCTTCTGAAGGTATAGTACTCTATGACTCTCCCGTTAATGACAGCAACAAGAGCCATTAAAGAACGTGGGTCTGTTTCGCCTAGAAAATGATATATTTGTGTGTTCGTTTATCTATGTGCTAAATAGAGGTTGAGGTCTAAAACACCAACACTAACGAAAATAACATTAAAAGCAGAAGCAGCACCAGCAGCAGTAGTAGCAGTATCAATAACCGTGGTCCTTAACACGACCCCGTCCACACGATCACTCTCCCAATGTAAACACCGCAGCCACCACCACGACCACCGTTACCGCCATCACGACCACAACCAAAACCACTAAAAGCATTACCACGATCAACATCGACACCACGACAAAATACATTACCATCATCAGCCTGCAACCACCACAAACGCCACCAACACCACCACCACTACCACCGCCACCTCCGCCGCCGCCGCTGCCGAGGACCACGACGTCGTCATTACACAATTTATAACCCAGTATCTTAATTTGGAAAATTCGTTAATGTTTGGAAACCAATTCGATTTGAAGCTCGTGCTTTAGTCGCCAAACTAATACGTTGCATATCAACGAACGTATGCTGTATACACATCTATGTATGCATATGTGTGAGAGCATTAATACAAACCCCATATTGATAATTTGCACTTAGCTAATACCCTATTCACAGGTTTTAACCCTTTCACGTCCACGAGCAATAACACTTAACAAAATCAAATTCAGTCGCCAACTCAAACCCAACGAGTAGGTTCGCCATAACTCCGCCGAGTAAAGAAGCCTATCTGTATTAGCTAGTCGTCTGTGTTGAGCCGTCCATTATTCACACGTGCCAATTATTGTATATGGTAAAATAAAACTAAATATAAAAAAATCCCCATTGTGATTACGGTAGGCATATGTTTTCTTGCTATAGATTTTCGGCGAGCAATGTGTTTTCATTTCCTATTGCATTGCTGTCTAGGGTATTAACGGCTTTATGGAAAGTCTTATACGATCTTTCATTAAAAGATGAAATATGTATGAGTTATATAATCTCTAGTCTAATCTACGTTATCTCTTAATACAATATAGCCATATTTCCATATTTCCGGGTTATTAATATATATTAATACATTATCATAGAAACACGTATTTGGTAAATTAGATGAACTATGTTTCTATCAATTTTTCTAAAAGCTGAACGTGGAATTCTCTCATTTTCTGAAAGACTTTTTTGATTGAATTCTTGCGTATTATTATTTCATACACTGATCGTATGTGTTTGTTTTGGGTCGCGTACGAGTCTCAGGACTTCAAAGTTAGTACTTTTTAAAAATAATTTAGATTAATGTGGCAATATTTCGACCTTTAACGGTACTACTGTGAATCCTGTTTTTGCTGTCTTATATCATAATAGATAAAAGAAAACCCTTTTGACAGGTGATCGCCAACGGAGCTTCCCAGTTTTAGATATGCCCCGCCCATCATTAGATAAACTCTACCCACACATCGCTCGTGTTGGGATCGATCGATCCCTGGACTCTCTGACTATCAATTTCCAAGAAACTATACATGTAAGATGTTAAATATTTTGAAACTAATTTGACTGGGCGCTGTTGTTGCCTATGCCAGTAACAGCGTCCAGTCAAATTAGGTCCAAAATATTTAACATCTTACATGTATAGTTTCTTGGAAATTGATAGTCAGAGAGTCCAGGGATCGATCGATCCCAACACGAGCGATGTGTGGGTAGAGTTTATCTAATGATGGACTATTTCGAATCGTTTATGACGGCATGCTTATTACGACATCCTACACGTCACGTAGTTGATTATGACGTTATATGACGTCAAATGATATACGGATACACTTGAAAAAATCAATTGAATGGGTCCTACGCGAGAAAATGGTATGCACTTTAACCGTTTCAACTGTGTATAGCAAGACTGTTCTGTTCCCAGTGGCGAGAATAAGTTAGTTATTCGGCCAATGATGTGTAGTGTCTCGACGTTGACATTGCCAGAAGGAGCACTCATTTGAGTAGGTTCGATAAGAGTCGCCAAACATAAAAGCACGCACACGCGTAGCCTCCGCAAACGCAAACACGAAGGGCATATGCGTATCGGCAAATAGCTATACAATTGCTCTTTTTGAATTACAGAACAATACATTCAATAGCAATATGGTTTGCCCACATGACATTTTATTTTGAGCATCCGTACGCCAACTAGCGATAGAACAGATTGGCGCCTGATACGACCCCAATCAGAAAGGCCCATTCTGTCAATGAAGATTGTAAGGCAGATTCTCGACGATAGCGAGATATAAAGGGAAAATCAGCTGCACCAATACCCCCCCCCCCCCCTTCTTGGCAGATAATCGACACTGTGGCCTACGCGAGATAAGGGAATGCACTATAACCATTTCAACAGTATACTCTCTAGACAAATTCACGGACATCGAACTACTCTGCCTAGTAGCCTTCACACAATGCCACCTAGACGTTAACGTTAGAAAAGTGTCATTATAAGGCAGGTAATAGAATGAAATAACACGTGTTGTCACAAGAGCATTGAGGCATCATATCTTATACCATAGACACGCGTATTATCATCTGTCTAACAGCCTTTAAGTCATTGCATAGCGTTGTGTATCCACTTAGTGAAATACAATCTAACACTAGCGACGTAAGTCCGCAATACTGCATTGCCACGCACACACCGCCATAGTTCAATTCAGTTCAGTTATTATATAAAATACAGCGTCGCATCACTAGCTCACACATTATCTTCTTATCCAGTTGAATTATGGTTCCTTTGGACGGATGGAAGACATTGTGACACCATGTGACTCTTTCTATGGCAATGGGTGTGTCGTATTAATCCACTTAGCTTTACTGTAGGCGCGACTACTGTAGCCTAAAGCGTGTTTATCATAATCATAAACAGTCTTATGTTCTATTGCATAACATTCAGTAAATAATTGTATAGAACTGGTGAACATATCTTAGTGATGCCCCTCCCATTTCTAGCTAAGCAACTCCAACACTTTGTAAGTGTGGGGATCGATAGAAACCTGAAATCCCTGAATCTGAAATTCCAGAAATATAAGTAACATGTTGAATAGTTAGAAACGAATTTGCCTGGGTGCCGTTGCTGCATATAGCAACACGAACGCACAGTCAAATTAGTTTCAAAATAATCAACATAATGTGTATTAAATAGCAAAAACATACAACTCGTATGCTTCACGGTCAATGCTTGCTAACCAATAATTCTTACATGACGGCCTTAGCTACGACATTCATGACGTATTTTGAATGTGGCATCAGCCTACATGACTGACTATGACGTCATATACTTGAGTGACAGATTGGGTTCATCCATTATCTTATCATCCAATATGTTCAAAGTTGTCAAGAAAACATTTCTTACATTGTGTTCAAAATAGTACTAACCAACATGTTTCTGTGTTTGCTTTGGACACATGTTACTTATGAGCTGTGCTGTACGAGACAATCAATGGGTCTCTACACCGTTGTTGCCTAGCAGCGATGGTGCAACACTATGTTGGTTGTAAGTTTATTTTATCATGTCTAAAATATTATAAAATGAGATATGTTGCCAAATCTTAATGAAATACGCGCAGCTTTTAAAGGATAAGCTAACAATAATTGCAATCTACATGGGTTTCGGTGGATTTCATCGTGAAAGGTTGAACGGATAAGCCAAAGTAATGTCAATCTTGAATTATTAAGATACTGCGTTCGACATTATATTTCTTTTGCGTATTCGCCACAATTCTCGATATTCAACCACTACAGTAAAACACTATAATAACAACGCGAGGTTCTGAGGAAAAATCACCAGAATCGATGTGTACATTATTTTGAAATCATAGCTTATGTGAGAAATAAAATCTCAAATCAGTTGCCATTTCCTATCCAGTTGATTATATTGTAGTACGATCTCAATTGGAACTCGCTAATACTCCACCCCCAACTGAAATCTTAATAAATTCGCAATAACTTTGATATGCAATGGCAACTCGTTTGAGAACCTCTATACCCGTTTTCTGAAGGATACTGGCAGACAGTGGATCCACCCTGTATTATTTCAGTCGTAATTATCCGCTTTGTATACGATATCTGGCACTCTGTGCTAGCCCCTCTTGTCCTTATTCGTGTCCATTTAAGGCAAATCCGCTATGACATGTGAGAGTTATACTGGTCACATATAATTCACCGGCTACATGAAGGTTCTTGCCTGAAGGCTGAGCGAAATTCTACTCAGCTGCCAAAGGAAGCAGGAATTACATGAGATGGTGTGTGGTCTCAGACGAATCAGACTTGGAAGCCAGTTGAGTACATCCACAAACAACACGTGTTGAGAGGGGTTAATTTACCCTTATGGGTTGGGATGCAATTCCTGTTTCCGGTGGCAGCTGAGTAGAATTTCGGTCAACCTTCAGGTAAGAACCGTCATTTAACCGTTGAGTTCTACTCAACTGCTGCCCTGTCGGCAAGGAATTCAATGAGATTTCAACGTTGTGGATGCTCTGAACTATCTACACTGATAGTCCAACTATCATTATCTGAACTCACTCTCTACGAAAATGTTCAGCACATACTGTTGTAGTCTACTATTCATAAATGTGTTATTAATCTCCCAATAAAGAGTTCAACAATTGATGTTCGTTTGGCACGTCTAGCGACTTATTATAATATTTGGCAAATGTCCCCTCATTTGTCCATCCCGATTTCTCTAATATACAAGAAATCTCAAAACCTTTCCAATGAGCTGTAGTAACTGCTGCAGATCGAGTACTATGTGTTTTAAATGTATTAGCATCAATTCCTGCACGTTTCATTGTAGCTTTAATCCATCTAGAAATGGTGTCTCTGCTGACTGCCTTATGTGGCTTCACTTGACTGCCAAACAATTTACTAGATTGTCGCAAAGTACTAGTTCTATCTAGATACACTGATAAATAGTTATAAATACAAAGTTGTTCATCCTCTTTATACACTGGCAATTCAATTTTTAATACATCCTTTCCTATTCTGGACTGTTTAAAGTTATCATATAAGAAAGATACATATTTATCCCATGTCACTGTCATAAATTCTGTATCTAAAAGATGGATTGATTGACCTCTTTGCGCGGACACTAAGGATAGTAGCATTACTGTATGCAATGTTAAATCATAATGTGATAATGATTCTGTTGGCTCCTGATTTCTTAACATTTCGAATACATCTGCAACATTCCATATGTAACTATAGCTTGGTCGTGATGGCCTCTGCATTGCTATGCATTTCATAAATCTAGTCACTAATGGATGTCAACATATGTGTTCTGAAGACGAAAACACCCAGAAACGATGACAGGGCACGCTTTGCAGTGTTAATGGCACTGTAAGCTAAACCGTTTTCAAATAAAGACGTCAAATATCCGAGAATAATTGTCAAATCATTAGTAAATATGTTTATATTTTGTTTCTCACAAAATGTAATCCATCTACGAATATGCGTTAAATATTGTTTTTGGGTGGAATCTCTCCATGACCAAAAAATAATTGATACAGTTTTGTCTGAAAATCCCTTAGTTACTAGCAAGCATAACATGCCATCAATTGGAGTGTGTAACCCAGAGGATGAACACATTCCCTTTGAGGGAGATAAATTAGCTTGTCCTCCCCCTTCAGGTGAATCGGTTGAGCTAATAACATCTTCATTAGCAGCGGATACCAAGGTTGTGTTGGCCAGTTTGTTACTATCACAATACCTATCGCTCTTTTCCAAGTCGATTTTCCTTAATACCGACTTAAAATACTGAATGGAGGAAAGGCATAAAAGACAAGATTAGACCAATCTATTGTAATTGCATCTACACAAAACCGTTCTGGACCTGATAACCAAGATGCATATAGTTTTACTTGGAAGTTTAGTCGCGATGCAAATAAGTCAATACTTGGTACGGCAAATTGAGAAACAATATTTCTAAATACATTTTCATTAAGTTTCCACTCAGTCATTTCATCGAGGATTCTTGATTTAAAGTCTGCTAATGTGTTTAGTTGACCAGGCAAGTGAGCCGCCGTAATCGAAATCTTTATTTCTTTGCACCAAAGGCAAATTTCTTTTGTTATGCCGTTACAAATCTTAGACTGATAGCCACCCATATGAGCAATACAAGCTACAGGTGTGGTGTTGTCCATTTGAATTTTAATATGTGTATCGCAAATATAGGCACAAAATGATTTAAAGCCTAATAAACATGCTTTAAATTCAAGGATGTTGCTATGACATTGTTTTTCTTCTAATGACCATCTGCCACCTACTGACTGAGTGCCACTTGTGCTGTTAATCAAGCAAATACTGCACCCCAACCTTCTGATGAAGCATCCATTGTAAGAATGTAATTTATTTTACCGTGATAAATAAAACGTTTTTTCTGAGTGGATATTATCTATCCACCATCCCATCTCTGTCTGACCTGAGCGAGAAACAGGCATGATTTGACCAAAATCACCTCTGCAAAGTCACAATGCACGAACCTTGTCTGAATCCAAAATGGACCATATTGAACGCTAGTAAATTATGAGACAAAAATCCCAAATGAGTTCTGCTACGGTCCTTACTTTTAGTTTTTCTGATTGCACAACTTTGTTGCATTTGCTAATCAAATTAGCACACTTTATAGATGTTAAACTGACAAACATATCTTCAGAATATAATACAAACCTAAGTGTTCCAATTTCTTAGATGGTATTCCTACAGATTTCTCATAATTTATGAACAATCCTAACGATTTCAATAACTGTTCTGTTTCTACGAGATTGGCCAGACAGGACTCATATGACTGAGCTATAAGAAAAGTGTCATCTAAGTATCCACAATGAATGTGATTTTTCTTCCTCAAATGTGCATACACAGGTTTCAGGAGTTTTGTAAATATACGAGGAGCACAACACTGACAGGTTGGCAAGACAGTGTACTGAAAAACGTTATTACTCCATTCGAACCTTGAGGAATTTCCGATAAGCCTGCGCAATAGGAACTGAATAATAAGCATTTGGCCGATCCAAAGATGCCATGAAACAGTTAGGTCTGATAAGATTAATCACAGATTCAACCGTATCCATTTTAAAATGATGATATGCTACACAATCATTAAGCTTAACCAGATTAAATATTAGTCGATGTGACCCATCCCTTTTCTCCCTGACATTAGATAAACAGTCTGATTCTGAATGAAAAGTCTCCTCTATTATTCCTTTGCTTAAACATAATTCTGTCTGTTTATCTACAATGCGATGGTCCCTATCTGAGAAATTTAGAGGGCCCGGTTTAAAATACTGAACTGGAGATGAGACAAAGTCTATTGAGCAGCCAGATAATGTGTTTAGAATAAACTTATCTGATGATAGCTTTTCCCAACATTTAATTTATCTTTAATTGTACCTGCCTTAAAATTGTGTGTTATTCCTGATATATTTATGCTCTCCTCTGAAACTGGCTCGTCTTCTGATAGGAACCCCTCTTTGAGTTGTTTCCCCTGAAGTTGAAATTCTGTCCTCGTTCTAAAAAAAGACTGCCTTGATTTATTCATTCCCTTGTTTCTCTGGTATGGATGTACCCTATAATTGCCACGAGTATACTGTTTATTGCGCCACCTTGTAGATATGCTGGCCAATCTATTTCCGATTCTGTCTGTATCACTGATATCCTTGACACGACTCATTAAATCATCACCACACAGCCACTTGTTGTTTATGACATCGCAGTTACACAATCCATTAAAATCCAAGTTAAGGTCATGTTTATGTGCCTCTTTTCTCACAGTATTTAGTTCCTGATTGGCACTGCTCATTAGGGCTAGGCTATCAACTAATCCAGTTAACATAACTGACATCTTATCCAGAGGTAAACTTCCAAGTGCCCTGGTAGCCTTTACAAGCGAATCTGAGCACTTAGTAACGACGACAATGGATGCAATGAGTGACTTCTGCAATTTATGCATTCTTGAGTCTTAGGCTCAAGCTACAGGTGATAACGTATGCCAAATTTCAGGATTAACTCTATTGACAAGCAATGACTCACAGTTTCCTATAATTTGTAATTTTATCTCTCAGTATTTCCTCTGGCAACTTCGTATTGTTTAGATCAGTAACACCTTTAGCCAGTTGATCATCAATATTAGTTGACAGTTTTTCTGCTGAATCATAAAATCTTTCTAACTTTGTTAAAGAATTTCCACTTGAAGAATCTTCTGACTGTGGTGTTTCAATGTTTTCTGAGCCATTAATATACTCGCTCTCATTGTCATAGTCATCATGCTGAATATTCTCACAGAACATTTGCATCTGCTCAGCCAAGGTCTGAACTATAGATCCCAGTCTTAAAAAATCTGACTGTTTAACCACATCAGTGTCAGAGGACTTACTGCTGGATATTCGACCCATAGATACAGTCTGAGGAGGGGGGGGGGATGTTGTTGCTCCTTGTGTTGGCCCTTCGCCCTTTCTTTCTTCTCCTCGACTGTGTCACCAGGCAAAAAAATGCCAATGAAACAGCGACTAACTTCATCAGGCATAAAGCCATGAACGGTGGTATTGTCCTCTGACCTACTGTCTGTGTTACCAGGCATGCCGTTGCCATGAATTTGGACATTATGTGTCTCTTGATTACTAGATACAGCCAATACATCCTACTATAGAGAATCCAAAACACCAATATTTCCTTTTTGTGACGACATAGTATAACTCGTTCTATTCACAAACGTCATTCACTACCTAACATTTGTTAAATCACTACAACAATATATAGACAGTAAAACTGTTAATAAGACTTTCCTATTAAATAAAACACTATGTGCTGGCTATATACAGCTCAATGCACAAAGCTGATAACACGACTGCACTCGGTGAAATCTCAATACACACTGATTCATTTGGAGACCACCCACCATCTCATGGAATTCCTTGCTGATAGGGTGGCAGTTGAGTAGAATGGACCTTTCCACGTATCAATCTATTAAATGGCGTCATCATCAACTGCGTGACGTGTATAATGACATCACAAGTAATGACGTCATTATGGCGTCATACATGACGTAGATAAGTACGCCACGAACGCATATTTAAAAATGGACTATGCGTTGCTTTACGACTTGTATGTATTTACTATTTAATAAATATTGTGTTGAATATAGGCAGCAACAGCACCCAGTCAAATTAGTTACAAAATATTCAACAACTTACCTGTATAGGTTTCAGGAAATTGATAGTCATGACATTTGGGGATCGATAAATCCCAACACAGCGAAGTGTTGGTGGAGCTTAACTAGAGGTGAGCGGGGCATAGCTAAAAACGGACCATTGCCTTGCGCGTTAACAGGTGCAGCAGGTCCATTCGCGTCAGTATTCGAGCCTATTAGCTATTTAACGTCTCTCGGCTGCTGAGTTTGAACGCGAAGGTAGAATAGAAACCCAATAAACTTCACTCGAAGGGTTGCTTATCTATGTTAATTGCCCCATAACTAATGCCGCCTCGTGAGTTAGGGCCGCTTTGGCTAATTGTTTTTGGGATTTCGGGACGCATTAACGGCGAGTTAGATTGCGCAAGAGGCACTGGGAATATGGGGTAGGATATGCCTGATGCGGCATAGCTTTACATTCGTCGCTTCCTTGCAGCTAATATATTTGTTGTATATTGCACGTACCCTAAGTCAATCTGCATATCTACCTGTGGGTGGGCAGGTGGACGGGCGGATGGGTGGACGGACGGGCGGGCGGACGGATGTGACGGATGGATCGATGGATGGATGAATGCGGGGGTTGGTGGGAGCTGGATGGATGGATGGCTGGATGGATTTATAGTTGGCTGGCTGGCTGGCTGACTGACTGGCTGGCTGGCTGGCTAATTGGATGGCTGGCTGGCTGGCTGGCTGGCTGGCTGGATGGATGGATGGATGGATGGATGGATGGATGGATGGATGGATGGATGGATGGATGGATGGATGGATGGATGGATGGATGGATGGATGAACAAGCGAATTAATTAATTAATCCATCTATTTATAGGTCATTTACGATATGTTATATTGCTTTCTGGATAACGTAATGACATACTAGACAAGTTGATTCATTGACAAAAACGAACTAGTTGCAGATATCTAGTACGTCGCTATTGGATTTAGATTTAAGGATAGCATGGATGAAAATGAGAAACCTAATTGAGAGAAAGGAAACAGTGCCTCATGCGAAGGGCTTCATGATTGAAAGTGGTGCGAAATCGTGATCTAATTTGTTGATATCTTGAGCGTTTGTGAAAACCCCCTGATGTGCTGCGTAGGGTAGGCCTACATGAAATTATGTCGGAACTTATGAAGCACATAACAATTCGTCAGTATATGTATGTACTTGTACACTTTTTGAGCCGGAATAGTTGAACTCCAAAACCCATTTACAAGTTAAGAAAAATTGTGTTGAATATTTTGAAACTAAGTTGATTGGGTCCTGTCAAATCAGATTCAACATATGCAAGAGGTCACCTGGAAATCAGTGATCTGAACAGTTAAGGTGCAAAAGGTCAATCAAATTTATCAACGATAAATGGCAATGTTTTTTATCTCAATTATGTGGCAAAGGTGATGACTATTTTGAAATTAATATGCCTTGCGTAGCAATGGCTTCCGTTTATTTTAATTTCAAAATATTTAAATGACCACATTCACTCAAGAATGCTTGGAAATAAAACTGTTAAAGATATTTACTTTTTACAGGCTTCACTGATTTAACTTAATATCTTATCATATACATCTTATCGCATGCCGATTTCATTCCGTATAATATAATATACGCTTATAAATGTATACAAGTTTTACAATTGTATTTACAAGCATTATAGGTGTGTATGTGGAGCCTTTAGTAGAATATATTTACTAAAGAATGCATTTTACCCGTGATATATTGGTTGAAAATATTAAATTCAATCAGCATGCCAGTGCATGTACCAGTTTGGATCTAAAACGAGATGACGATTAACTAAGCCCAACCTACACTTCGCCCGTGTTGGGATCGATTGATGCATGAACTTCTTGGCTATAAATTTTCAGAAAACTATAGAGGTAAGCTGTTGAATATTTTGAAACTAATTTGACCTGGTGATGCTGCTGCCATTGGCAGCAACAGCGCCCAATCAAATTAGTTTCAAAATGTTCAGCAGCATGTTTATTAAATAGTAAAGACATGCCCTCCGTACAACATCACATTAGCCGGGCACCGAGTATGCGTTCGTGACGCGTTTAATTACTTCATTCATGACGCCATTGACTATGACGTCGTCATAAACGTCACGTAGTTGCTTGTGACGGCAGATTATGGATGAATTCACTAGAAAGGTCCATTAAGAGAGGTAATACACTAGAGAGCATTGCCAAAATGCGAATAAATGACGTTTCATAACCGTTTCAATCGGCATAAGTATGGGAAATGTCGAAGTATGAGGCGTTTAGATCTGCATGTACAGAACATTTTGAAAACCATTTAATTACATGGATTTGTTGCTTTCAGCAAGGATCAGACCAATTATTAATAAAACACCAATACGAGCATGCACGTGGAAGGGTGTGTGTGTGTATGTGTGCGTGCGTGCGTGCGTGCGTGCGTGCGTGCGTGCGTGCGTGCGTGCGTGCGTGCGTGCGTGCGTGCGTGCGTGCGTGCGTGCGTGCGTGCGTGCGTGCGTGCGTGCGTGTATGTGTATGTGAACTTGTAAACGCATGGTTATTCTTCGTTGGTCCTTGAATTAGGTACACCCACAAACGTGGTCGTGCACATGTTACATGCATGTGATTGGAAAAGTCTCAACGATCTTGCTTTTCGAATCACATGTGTATGGTTTTACTGTTAACCTTTTAGGATAGCAATTTTAATTGTGAAGCCAATTATAATCTTCATTTATTTTATTGTTTCCAAACGAAATTAATACAATGGCGTCGATTTGTTTCCCGTTGGAAAACGCAATATCACGATCGTATTGCGCTGAATAGCGCACCGCCTCTCCGGTTTTAGCTATGCCCCGCTCATCACTGATTAAACTCCACCCACATTTCGCCCGTACTATTAAATTCCAGAAAGCTATACAGATAATCTGTCATACTGCACGCCAGGTAGTTTATTATGACGTCATGCGAGTGATGGACAAACTGGAAAGGTCCATTACTATAACTAAAGTATTAAATATTGCACATCACACCTTTTCCCAAGTATGTCCATGATCTATGTGTAAGGACTGTTTGAAAATTACCACACGCGCGCTTTATCAAAAGGACCAACATGTATTAAACTGCATACATAGTAAACACTGCTGATATGTCACGCAAGTTATGGAGCCAAAGGAGATGGTTGTTTCAGTATTGTTTGAGACATACCACACTGTTATAGTCAGCTTAATTATAAAATCTATTCATGAAAATATCCTTTGAGAACATGTTGGCCACATATTTTGGTTTGACTTAAGTATCTTAAACTGTAAAAAAAAAGAAGAAGATTTGATCAAGAAAGAAGCACACCGACTTAGGTGCGCGATACAACAAACATATTAGCTGCAGGCAAATGACGAATGTAATGCTATGCACCATAAGACATATTGGATCCCACATTCCTGGTGTCTCTTGCACAATCTCACCCGCTGTTAATGCGTACCGAAATGCCAAAAACAATTAGCCAAAGCAGCTCTAACTCACGAGGCGGCATTAGTTATGGTGCAATTAACAGAGCTAACCAAACCTTCGAGTGAAGATTATAGGGGTTTCTATCCTACCTTCGCGTTCAAACTCAGCATACGAGAGACGTTAAATAGCTAATGGGCTTGAATACTGACGCGAATGAACCTGCTACACCTGTTAACGCACATGGCAATTATGTTTGACCAGAGCATAACCCTCACATATCATAACGAACATGTCTTATATTGACAAGCATAAGAGCAACAGGGGCTAGCGCAGAATGGCAGATATAGTATTTCAAGGGTGCAATTGCCACTGGAATGATGCACTGGTGTGATTGTCTATTATCTTCCAGAAAGCAGATATAAAGGTTTTCAAACAAGTTGATATTACATGCCAAATGTATAACACGAGTTTACTAAGATCTCATTTTGGAACGAACATTAGGGAATTCACCTTTCCAGAGTATCCATCCATCACCTGGCCTCGTATGAGGTCATAATCAGCTCAGCGCGTGTATGATGACATCACAATCATTACGTAACAAAGCGTTCCATATAGACCGTCATCAAATTTCAAATAGTCCAACACGTTGTACGAATTGTATGTTTTTGTAATTCTTTGCTATTTAATAAACATGCTGTTGAGTATTTTGAAACTAATTTGACTGGGCGTTGTTGCTATCTTAGCCAGCAACAGCAACCAGTCAAAATTAGTTTCAAAATATTCAACAGCTTACGTGTGTAGTTATTTGGAAATTGGTAGTCAGGGTGTTCAGCGATCGATCGATCTCAACACGAGCGGGGTGTGGGTGGAGCTTAGCTACAGATGGGCGGGAATAGCTAAAACCGGAAAGGTCCATTCCAAATGACATCTTATGAAACGAGTGTGATGTATTTGATGTGAGATAGTACATGATCTGAGATTCTATTTCTCACATAAGCTTTGATTTCAAATTTTCACTTAGATTCTGGTAATCTTTCCTAAGAACATTATTATTCGTCGGTTGTTTCACTGCAGCGGTTTTAAGATTGAGAATTGTGGCCAATGCGCAACAGAAATATAATGCCAAACGCAGCATCTTAATAATTCAGGATTAAAATTATCTTAGTTTTATCCTTTAACTCTTTCACGATGAATCTGGCCAAAACCGATCCATGCAGTGGTCTTGAGGAAGGCCAATTTGCAGGCCATTTGTTAAGACTTACTAGAATGGCTGGCTCGGTCACGCGCCAACTATTCCAGTGTTAAATTTTCAAAAATACTCTTCTCTTGGCCTGCACATGGGCATTCAATTAGAACATATTTTGATTTTCTTGACACGATTTGGCGACTACAGGGTTAAAATGTACGAGTGTCTCAGAAAATGTATAAATATATTGCATATCATATCTATTTAATCACGATACCCCATCACTTCTTGCCAACACCGGTGTAGAGATGCATTACTTGCTGTGTAAAGTACGTCGCATAAATAAGTTAACATGTGTCCCGGAAAAAATCTGTTGGCTAGTGTAATTTTGAGCACGATCTAATAGGTTGTGGAATATTCTGATCACATGATATGCAATAAAATATAAGCGTGCTTATGATTGCGATAAACACGATTTAGACTACAACATCCGCGAGTACAGAACAGATACGTGCGCCGTTTACAGCACACATTTCTATTGATAAGTCACCTTGTGGCCAACCTTTCTTCCAGCTGTCTTAATGAACCATAACTTAACTAGATAAGAGCATATAGTCTGTGAGTTAGCGATGTGTGTCTGTATTTTCTAACTGGCATACGTTTATTTCTTCTGTCAATATCAATCAGTCTCTATGAAAAGATGTCCGCTTCAGGCAGTGAACACATATTGTTTTGACGCGCTGCTGTTTCAACAAATAACCAATCTCCTTGCTTGTAGTGGATATCTCCGCCTTTGTACTTTCTAATTTGTCCTAAATTATATGCCCGTATCGCCAATAACAGGTAATTGACCATAACACGCCTTATACTGTTAGATTTGATTTACAAAGACATCGCGCGTAAAACCCTGTGTTAGAGTAATTGTGTATGTAGACCCTAAGTTGACGTCTAAGTATCGGTGTTTGGGGAAATATTTGTATATCCATTCTGAAAGTTAATTACCGGAAAATCTATAATTTCCTCATCATTCACGATTTGGTTATTCGTATCCGTCATAGTTAATTAAAACACGGTTCTTATATTGTCTTTGGGAATCTTGATCCGTTCCTATATTGGGCCAGACGTATCATGTCTCTTTTATGTTATCTTGCACAATAGGTGTGCCGTCCCCATGTATGGATGTATCCACTTTTACTATTCCCTGCCCATCTCTAGCTAAGCTCCGCCCATGCTTTGCACGTGTTGGTATCCATCGAACCCCGATCTCGTTAAATCTCAAATTACAGAGCACGATACAGGCAACCTATTGAATATATTGGAACTAATTTGACTGGGTACTGTTGCTGCCTATGGCAGCAGCAGCGGCAGGTCAAATTAGTTTGAGAATATTCAATAGAATTGTTAGAAGGTATTAAAACGATAGAATTTGTACACATGACGGACTATTAAGAGTTCCCGATGGACTTAGATATGCTGTTTATGACGTATATCTAATGTGACGCCAGTCTACCTGCGACGTATTTGATTATGACGTAATATACCTAACTGCCAGGTTGGTGTCCACGATTAGCCTACATGTAATTATCATATTGTTGTTTGACCAGATTTCTGCCAATATTTAACAACGTTCCTGTATAGTTATCGAGAAATTGAAGTACAAGCCCTCCAATGGAAAAGAGTTAAAGTCCACCTTCCAAAGAAAAATACCTCTCCTATGAAATCCACTGATAATCCGGCATAGTATTGGCTCATTAATCATGAGAGAGTTGCGTTTTGATTTCCTGGTTAGTGTCTTCTAGTCATTGTTTTAACATTACTAGATTGCCGTAGAAAAGGATACATAGTTATCGAGCATGATATCATACCGCATGTTCCCGAACAGATCTGACAACTTCTTCACAATATAATTACTATTAGATTGCACATTTTGAATAAAATTTTACTGCTGGAAGAATATATCAGCCAGCTTATTCTCAAGTTATAGAAGCATATCCAAAGGGCATTCCTGGTAATGTGATATGGATATTACAGGTCTGGAATGCATTTTACCCACTGCATTACAAGAACTGGTATTCGCTTTTTATTCTGTTCATTAAGCTAGCCATTGGGAATTTTGAAATATGAACTTGTTACAAACAGTTGGTCCTGTTTCAATGTGCGAGAGCTTTCTTCAACGTCAATATCAGAATGTAGAAGAACAAGTTGATGCAGCCACTAGGTAAGTCTTCCCGTGCTATGAAATTAATTTCCGAACACAGGTGTACATGATATGCTTAATGGAGAGGCGATACCGACACATATTGCTATACCGTGTATTCTACACCCACCATAGCGCGGGTTACTAGGCCGGTGCTAGGCCAGTACCGGCCCAGTAACCGACGATACCAGGGTCTCATTGATAGAAATACCTGAGATGTTAAGCAGATATCTTATTATTCCTCATGCCCGTTTCTGATCAGTATTTGCATTACGTTCATATACGATCTCTTTATGCGTGCGTGCTTATGTGCATGCGTGTGTGCGTGCGTGCGTGTGTGCATGCATGCATGCGTCTCCGCAACTGTGTCTCAGAAACTACTGTTCTAATGAACCTTTCCCGGTTTAGCCATGCCCTATATATAGCTACGCTCCGCAAACGCACCTCGCTTGTATTGGGATCGATCGATTCCTGAACTCCATGACTATCAATTTCCAGAAAACTATACAGATAAGCTGTTTATTATTTTAAAACCAATTCGAATTGGTGCTATGGCCGCCTATAGCAGCAACAGCGCCCAATCAAATTAGTTTCAAAATGTTCACATCATGGTTATTGTAAGACATAAACTTCGTTCAACGACGCTTAGTCCGTCACCAATTATGCGTTCTTGACGAACCTATCCACATCAGTTATGACCTCATTGATTATGAAGTCATCATACACGTCAAGTAGTTGATTATGATGTCATATGATAGATGGATAAATTGGAAAGGTCCATTTAGATTAACTTTAACACAAGAATGTGCGCTGCCGTGAGAAAAGATTTTCAGACTGTGGACGTTATCCAGATTTAGAATCTCTAATTGCTTTATTATTTAATTTTGATTTGATTAATCTCAGCAATGTCGGTTTTGAATGCCTGTTTACTGATCTTGGTTTAGCAATTGTTCACCATAGATAGACCCGGCGCAATCGAGCCGTGTGCCGTGATAGTGGAATTAGACTTTTAAATACAGGTTTGTTTAGCTATCCGATATTGCACTAAACACGCGATATATCGATATATGGAATCTCTCAATGCGAGGGAGAATTATTGGCCGGTGGGTCGCGATTAATGTGTATGTATTTTGTCAAAGTTTCGTTATCATTGGTTCACTTTCAACCAGTTAATTACTTTCTCCATGCTGTTGTTTGCATCGTTACATAGATTTGTGTATATCATTGTGGCTGAAGAAAGCAATAGCTGCCCATACTATTAGTATGAGAAGATTCAATACATTGTGTAGATTATTTATGTCCAATACAGCAACAGAAGCCCAAAAAATTAGCCTCACGTGGTACAGTGAACTACATCGTTGTCTTCTGGGGTAGCACCGATGATATTGGACAAGTAAGTAGCCTTGTTTCCAATTTAATAGGGAGTCCTTGATAACATAATATGAAAGCGGTTCGTAATAAGGTTTTACACGCCTTGGGACACTCCAAAAATAAACCTAGAGTAGGTTTATTATGCTGCATGGTGGCATCTCTATCTGCAATCATGTGCACAGTGGCATAGTGTATAATGTGTTTTTCTGAAGCGATACGTAGACCATTTAAATTGCCACAAAAGAGAGCATGCCATATGGTGCATTGCTATGGTAATTAACTTCCAGATACACATAGCGGTCGTTCCGTAAACGCGGGGTGGTTAGTTTTTCAAGCTGTCACCCAACCTTTTTTCAGGGTATAGCGAATACGTGTTTAAAGAAATCCTATAATTTGTATCAACCCTTTAACACTCAAGCTGACCAAATCAGCTCCTGTGATCTTGAGAAGTATCCATTTGCAAAACAAACGACGACAATTGTGTTTGAAAATTTGCCACTGGAATAGCTGGCTTTATAACCAGGACATTCATTTCAGTTGTAATTTTTTTAAGTTGTCTTCTCTTGTTCTGCAAATGGGCATTTTCTATAACAAAGACGTTTTCTTGAAGGCCTTTGAGTATTGGACGGTTAATGCAACGCATCGAGAGGCAGGACGAGCGGTAATCTATAATCAAAAGGGGCATATGATTCTTCGTTTTGGAAAACATCTTTGAATGCGTATATACTGGAACATTCTCCTTTGATGTCATTAAAGGCTGAAAGAATCTTTTTTGTGCTATGACATTTGCGTTCACATCGAAATCATAAGTATTACATCTCTCATAACGAAGGCAGGCAAAACTGTCTCTGCAGTGGTCTTGATAAATGCCAATGTGCACACCAAGAAAGGGCTATTTTTTTAGATTTTCCCACGGAATGACTGGTTCGGTAAGCGAGCAAGTCATTTCTGTGTTAAAATTTAAAAAAATTAGTCTTCCCTTGGCCTGCTAATGAATACATATAATGCAACTATTGTGTCATTCTTTACCAAATTCAGCCATTAGAGGGTTAGGTGCGTTCTCATTCTGTGATATCAAACGACTGATGTGCTGTTGCTCACTAAATCTCCTAAATTGATTATCTTTAGCTGGTGAAAACTTAATTTCTCTTAGGATTAATGTGTTGTGTGTGAACAATCTGCGCATACTCATTACTACATACTTTGGCTCTGCTGGGCCATGATTGTACTTCAATTTAACTGTTTACATATAACCTATTAGATGTGTGGTTGTAAGACCACCCCGTAGAGAACCACCACCATGCGATCCCAAACAATGTGCCGTTAATAGACAGGTTAGACTATTTCGTACGTAACTACGCTAACTCTCGTTTTTATCTCGCGGTCTGAACTCCAGTCAGAAACATGTTATTATGTCTCAATTTCGTTTGAAGTAGGCCAGCCCCAGACGTGTACCTGAACATACCACAACCAGAATCTTGCCAATAACGCCCTATCCATTTCCAGAGTTATTCCCGTAAACTAAAACAATCCCGCTACTGCATCATTTTTCTAGAGGCATTTATCCATGATGGATAGCGTGCTCTGCGTAATGAATATCTAAAACTGTTCGCTACCTTTGTTTGTGTAGAAACTAAGTATTTTTCTCTGATATATTTATTGCATATACCGCTGCAGTTGCCTTGGTAATATAACATTGCTTCCATAACAGAAAGACAACGCATCTGTCTCCATGATACAAGGCAGTAATGTATTGTCTAAATGTGTTAAACAGCAGATGCATATTTTTCAGGAGAACAAATGGTCACTGTTGCTAAATAAAGATGGTTATATTCATGTGTAGTAATGCTTTAGTGACAACATTCGTTTGAGAAAATCAGAATAGTTGATTATTAAGCATCCATTTACAGCGACCATCTTCTGGAGATTTACCACTGGAAGTCATCTTCCCAGAGTATCCATCGATGATTTGACGTCATAATCAGATAGTGGAGTGTAAGATGACGTCATAATCAGCACGGCATAAATCATTATATTAGGCTCGTCTTTAACTCTTAATAGTCCGACACGTTGTAAGAATAGTATGTCTCTACTATTTAATAAACATGCTGTTGAATATTTTGAAACTAATTTGACTGGGCGCTGTTGCTGCCACAGGCAGCTGTATGGCAGCAACAACGACCAGTCAAATTTGTTTCAACATATTCAACAGCTTACTTGAATAGTATTCTGGAAGTTGATAGTCAGCGAATTCAGAGATCGATCGATCCCAACACAGGCGAGGTGTGGGCGCTGGAGCTTAGCTAGAGATGGGCGGGGTATAGCTAAACATGGAAAGGTCCCTTACTGACTCGGTTATCGAACCAGTCATTCCAGTTGTAAATATTCAAAAACAGTATTTTCTTGCGTGTAAAATTATGGACATTCCTCAAAACTTTTGCAGCGGCCTCGGCATGAAAAGCTTAAAGAATCCTAATGTTCTGGCATCAAAATATCGTTCGTATATTCACATATTTATAACTCTCCTGGCATGTACTAAACACACCATAAAACAGCCAGAGCTACCCACATCCTGGCATTTGTCTAAGCCCACATAAAAATAATCACTAACCTTGTAATGAGATGTCAGTATTTAGCAGCTTAATGGACATTTCCGGTTTTAGCTATTCCCCTCCCATCTCTAGCTAAGCTCCACCCACACCTAGTTCGTGTTGGGATCGACCGATCTCTGAACGCCTCGACTATCAAGTTCCACAAGACTACACAGCTAAGCTGTTGAATATTTTGAAACTAATTTGACTGGGTGATGTTGCTGCCTAAGGCAGAAACAGCGTCCAGTCAAATTAGTTTCAAAGTATTCAACAGTGTGTTTATTAAATAGCAAATAATTGCAAATACATACAATTCATACTACGTGTCGGACTTTTTGAGATGACGGTCTATATGGAACCCTTTACGACGTAATGATTGTGACGTCATCATACACGCGCTGAACTGATTATGACATTATACGAGGTTAGGTGATGGATGGATACTCTGGAAAGGTGAATTATCAACATGTTTTATCAGTTTCAATAAAATCCATAATTGTAGCTATATATATCCATTGGTTTCTTGACATTTTAACCAAATTCCCAGAACATGTATGTGGCTTCGCGTATTTCTCCAGTATGCATACTCATTGCCACATACCATTGCTTATTCATACACGTGCTCACATAGATCTATCTAAAACACTGGATGGCTCCTCTTTTACCCATGCCCCATGCATCACCAGCTAAGCTCCGCCCACGCTTTGCCCGTGTTGGGATCGGTCGCCACTCGACCCTGAACTCCCTGAATCTCAATTTCCTGAGCACTATTTAGGTACGCGGTTGAATATCTTGACTCTAATTTGATTTGGTGCCGTCGCTGCCAACAGTTCGCATCCAAATTTGTTTCAAAATATTCAACAGACAGCCATACACTTCCTACTGTCATACATTTCATACATTCAATGCAATAACTGGTGAACTTGTAAAAGTTCATGACAGACTTAGCTACCCTATTAATTACGTATTGCATTGCGACGTTAGCCTACCCGAACGTAATTGATTATGATGTCACATACTTGAGTGACATCATTATACGTTCGTGAATTGCGTGAATATTCCTCTTATTTTTTTTAACCATCAATCGTAGCAACTACACCTTCCGTCTACACATTTTCCTTCATGCATTACTGGGATATTTCCCTTATTGCAAGTACAGTGGCATGTTAATGATGGGGGATAGGCTTTGCTATGGAGCAGGCATTGCTAAAGACGTTGCTGTTTGGCCCATCAACATATGACATAAAGACGCGTTGCGCATTGGGTAATGTGGTGAAGTGATCTGAATAATTGGTTTGTATTTGCTTCGTCGTAACTAAGATAAGAATGATTGCAATCAGTTTTGAGATAGACTACGTACTTTCAGTTGTAAAAATAAAAATCGCATACCTTCGAGTAAGCTAGTATTATGTTGCACATTGTCGTTGAGTGGAGCATCCGTAGACATTCCTTCATATGTATTTTTATAGCGAGAAATTCCACCCAAACAGTAGCATATGCGTATCTGATGTATGACCTACCTGTTTGGATAACTATTAAACTTTTCACTTTACCATATGCCATTACGTCTCACGACCTGTACGTGTGCAGGCAAGCATATTCACGTTTTATCAATCTACAATGGACCCTCCAGAGTAATGTCGTCATATGATGTGATAATCAAATAAGTGGCGTGTATGATGACGTCATAATCATTACATCATAAATGATGCTATATGGTCCGTCTTTAACTCTTAATAGTTCGACGTATTGTACGAATTGCTTGTCTTTACTATTTAATAAACATGCTGTAGGCATAGGCAGCAACAGCACCCAGTCACATTAGTTTCAAAATATTCACCAGCGTACCTGTATAGTTTTCTAGAAATTGATAGTCAGGTTGGTCAGAGGTCGATGATCGATCGATCGCAACACGAGCGAGGTGGGCGTGTGGAGCTTAGCTAGAGATGGGCCGGGCGTAGCTAAATATTGAAAAGTCCATTGCACCACAGCTATGATGCACAACCTGCGGCGTACATGAATCTGTCGCAGAGCTCTTGTTCACATATAATCCATAGAGGGGGCTATCTCTAGATAAGCTCCAGCTACTCGTTGCACTTGTTGAAATCGCTTTAAAACTTTGAAACCTGAATTCCATGGGTCTGAACTTCAAGGTAACTTATACAGGTGTTGAATATAGTGAAACTAAGTTGACGGGGGTGGCGGTTGTTTCCGCCTATAGCACCATCAACTTGGTTATTAAATTGTAAATTCCTCAGAAACATTCAATTCGCACACTAGAGACGATTTTCGGAAGCTCGTGACGCAGCTATACGTCAATATGATTGTGAGGTCCGATAACTAGTGATGTAATGGATTGTTAGTGTTCGGCATTTGTATAGGAATCAGTGTTTGAATATTCGTATAATTATATGAATATATATTGGAATTGTTCATATGTTTCAGATGGGTGCTAAATAGAAATGAAATATCATCAGTAATAGTGTAAAACAGGGAATGTTTTGTTAGCGAAAACTCCAATTAGTTCAAATTGTGGCAGATAGCTGCACGTTTCCAGTCATTCGCCTTAATACTCAATGGGAAAATGCAGTTTTAATATTGCTATTATACATTTTCTATATTTTCTATGGAAGACACCATAGGTAAAGAAAACCAGATTCTTGAAAAAAGGATCAAATATAAAAGTGTATACCTAGTCAAGAAATTATAGTAATTTGGAGGTTAGCAAGGTTTTAGTTGATCGCACGAAAATGAATTTTGGCAGACATTTTGAAAATGTTTGTGTTCAACTTCTCTCTGTAAGGGTGTACGCTTCTGTCTCGGCACAAATAAATATATATATATATATTTGTGCGTGCGTGCGTGCGTGCGTGCGTGCGTGCGTGCGTGTGTTCGTGCGTGCGTGCGTGCGTGCGTGCGTGCGTGCGTGCGTGCGTGCGTGTGCTATGCAGTATAATATGATCATTGAGATTATGTGATTACGGGGAGTTCTACTTTTGATGATATAATGAGTGATCTTGATAATAAGAAATGTGATTGACCTTTGACCCAAATGCCAACCTACTTCTGTACTATAAAGCCATGGGCGTAGCCGCATTTCGAGCATTTCCCTTAGACGAATGGGGTTGGCTGCGTTGGTGTAACTTCTAATATGCGCCTTGAACTGTCAGGTCAACGGGTACTCATATGGGGGCAAAAGAACCTGGTAAAATTGACCGCAAGAGTAGCTTTGACCGCAAAATCAGCAGGCATCTTCTGGAGTAAAGGGGAACGTCCAACCCACTGTGAGGTGATCCTATAACAATTGTACGGGCAGTCGCGGTTGAGATATCCATAATACAAATTCCGATACCAGTCATGAGTATCTCGAAAATCATTGGATGGATCCAATTTAAGATTAATGCCAAATCAAGTAAAACCTAGAAATTCACAACATTTAACATTGCTCGGAATAACAACATTTTGACAGCCATTATGGGAAAAGAAAATTTTTTCAATCGAACTTAAGACAATTTTGTAATTCGTCAAACATATTAGAATATTCCTATGCTATATGAATATTCGTTCATAGTGGTCTATTTTCGAACACTATTGATAATGCCCTCAGATACTTGAGTGATATATCGCATCCATCTCAGTATTATAAACATGCCATGTTCAGTTCCATTTAATTCATTCACTTATATCACATGGTATCATTTTATTACAATTTAATGATTCCTCCAGTCTTCCTCATTGTGTGAAAGGGCATAAGAATGTCTCTTCAGTACTCGTAGCCGTGAATATACCATATGTGAGTGCAACTACAGCTGTTACAACATATAACATTGTTCCTTCATCCCAGCTTTCGTACACACATTACGCATCATATTTTTACCTAATAGAATGACCCATTTGACCCGTCCACTTTGCACTCTTGTTTGAATGGAAGATTTTGGTGTATCCATCAATCAGATGACGTCATAATTAACTACTTTGCGTGTATGGTGACGCCATACTCAATTATGCCAAACTTAGCGTACATAGGTTGTACAATGTCTACAATTTAATAAACACGTTGCTGAATATTTTGAAACTAATTTGAATGGACGCTGGTGCTGCCCTAGGTAGCAACAGGAGCAGGTCAAGTTAATTTCAAAATATTCAACAGCTTACCTGTGTAGTTTTCTGGAAATCGAGATTCTGAAAGTGCATGGATCGATCGATCCCGACACGTGTTATGCGTGGGTGGTGCTCAGCGGGGTATAGCTAAAGCTGTCAACTGTCAAACTATCAACTTCATTGATTTATATACTTTGAAACACGAATTCCCAGATTTCCAGTTCAGACGTAGGAAATAGTATTGCCTATGACAGAAACAGCTATCTGTTAAATTAGTTTCGAAATTTTCAAGATGTGTTTTAAAATATACATTCATCCAGGACATTCAATGTATACACTGCAATTACATACTTTTCAATTAAGGCATTTTGATTACGACGTAACAAGAACGTGTTTTTATTACGATGTCAGATACATGAGTGACAACTCTTATCCCTCCATTATATCAAAGCTCGGAAACAATGTCTTAGTCGCGATGTTGCCATTAACAGATGATACTACCGTGCTGTGTATACATACGCGAGGCATGTTGTAACATAGTCTGTGTTGTTTTGTCATCTGTGTCTTCAGGACGCCACGTGGCGTTTCCAGCTTTATGTCTAGTCTTTGAAAGAAATGTTTTATGCCGATCATTGTCTACTCAATCAGACAGGTAGATAATATGCCCTGCACGAACTATGGACAGTGTGTTGAAGACTTGATAGAAAGGTGCACTAGAAAACAAAATGCGCCGTCAGGAGATTCCAAGAGTTCGTGCAATATAATGAACTGTAACGTTTCATCGCATACACCTCATACACCGCAATATTCTTCAAGACATCTACGTGTACAAATGCGAATAAAATAAGCTATTTTCTAATCATGGTGAGTGACGTCGCATTAGTCTTTTCCGCCATTAGATATTGGCAGGATGGACAGTTATTGTTGCATAATAACATATATGACGTCCTGCTCATGCGATGATTTCAGAAAAAGAAAGCAATTTGTGGCGTCACAATAGGATCAGCGTCATTTGCTGATTTTTTTATGAAATGCTACAGACATACACATTCCGGAAGAACAATACACCAATTACATGGATATGTATTCTATGCGTCTGACTTTCTCCAAACAGCTACAGTGGCAAATGCTCCAAGTACAAAGGTGTTCAGAGAAATTTCCAAAACGACCGGGTTTAGATTACGGGCTTAGCTTAAGCTGCTTCACGATGGGCTTGTATTAATTAACATTAAAGAATTCTTACACTACATATTGTTCTTACACTGAACTAAAATTGTTCAAAGGTTTTAAAAAATTGTGCATATCACATTTGAGCATACTATCATCTACTTTAGTTACGAAACATCCTTCTGTGAGAATTATACCATCCTTTTCGAAAATGCAAAAGGGTTCACCGATTCAAGTGCCACAGTATAGCCATTTCTCATTTGTTGCGCGCATTCATCCGCATAGTACTAAAATAAAATTAACTATTGGAATATTTACACATTCCAGGTTGAATTGCTATATGACAATATGTACATTGTTGATCATTCCCGCTTAATTATTTTGACACTGGATACATGTTTACTTAATTTAACTCGGCTTTGCTCAAGGGCCACCACCCGCCATTGAGGGTTGAGCGCTTCTTTGTACTGAGTGCTACTTCTACAGTGATTTGCCAGAATCATATTGACATCAGAAGTTACACATAAAGGTCAAGAGACTGAAATCAATAATGGTGAGGGGAAGGCCAGAAAGAAATAGATAGACACATGTGAGGGTGCATGCGCATACTACACCGGTATATAATACAAGCATACATATATGCACCACGACACATCCATGCATGCACGTACACACGCCCAGCGTCTCACACGCACATATATGCACGCATGTGCAAACATCCTAGCTATGAGGCATGTTTCACTCAGACGATGGCACAATAGATGGCAAGCATATTATCTGTTGATATGGACGCTTTCTGGCAGCACTCCATTAATGGCAGTCGTCAACGTTGTACAGTCTTCTATAGTGCTAGAGGTAATTATGCAGCGATAAACTTGCCACGAAATATATGAAGGGCATGAGATATATGCAGTGCAATGCATTAGTGATTTATACGGATATTCTCATTAGAGCTAAGTTTTGTGCTGGATAATCAGTGTATAATATTATGCACCGGATAAGTATCCCTGATAAGGATGATTTTGCGCCATTACTGGGCAAATAAAAGGCCGTAAAGGCCGATGTTAGGTCCAGTATGGCTCAGTAAGCTGCATTATTAGGGAGTGGTCATGTATACGATGGTGTTAAAGTAAGATATTGTTGAATATGCCACTTTCATTGGAAATAAGCTGCAACAATATGACAAAGCAAGTGAGTACGTTAACGAAAACATTATTTCTCAACCCTCTTGTGCAAACTTAACCCTTTAAAGAATAAGCCGGTCAGCGTGTTAACGGCATCCGCAATGGTCGTGTGGAATGTCGATTTGTGGCCTAGAGCACACATTTTGAGAATTCCTGCTGGAGTGATATGCTCTGTAAAGGAGCAAGTAATTACGGTGATACGGTAAAAAAAACCCAGCAGTGTCCAGGCTGCAAATAGACATTGACTTATACAAATGTTGACGTTCTTGAAAATTAACTAATTAATGGACGTTTCCGGTTTATCCATCTATCTTATGACGTCATAATCAACTACGTGTACGGTGATGTCATAAGCAATGACGTCATAAATGACGCAGATAAGTACATCACGAACGCATAATTGACGGATTAACTTTACTATTTTGAAACTAATATGAATGGGCGCTGTTGCCGCCATAGGCAGCAACAGCACCCAGTCCAATTAGTTTCAAAATAGTCAACAGCTTACCTGTATATTTTTCTGGAGATTAAGTCGGCGAGACGTGGGTAGAGCTTAACTATGGATGGGCGGGGGATAGCTAAACTGGAAATTATTTAGCAGGCCCAAACCGCTAGTTGGAAATTCCAGTGCTAACTTTAAAGGCATATACCTATCCAGACCTGTAAATGGACATCTACATAGCAAACCTTTCAATTTTCCTTTAAAAACATATTGACCATGATATCGTCAATTGCCAAAAGTGATATTCTAAGAGCTACAATGCGGCCGTGACACGAGTGCAGTTAAATACAACCAGCTTTCAGCGCCACCATCAATTTCAAAATAGACCCGTGCATTGTTGCTATCAATCGTAGTATTTCATAGAAATCATATGTATCACAATCAGATTTTTTTAATGCCACCATGATGAAGAAAAGTCTCGTTTAACTCCTCGTGTGTTGATAGCTCATGCAAACTCCCAAAGTGCTACTCATAGCATAAAGAGTCCTATACAGGTAAGATTTCTGGAGAATTTCTGCACTTACATTTTCAAAAAATAGCTTTATGTTGTCCTGCAAATGGACATTCCTCGAGATCACTTCAGATGTCGTTTTACTGGATTGACCATAAAACGGCTAACGGGCCATAGAATTCAAGTATTTGCTTAGCTAATGTTTATTTGCAGACCATTGGAAGATTCAACAGCGTGGTTATTAAATAGTAGACACGTACAATTCGTACAACGTGTTGGACTATTAAGAGGTAACGACGGGACAAGTAGAATAATGTTTTGATCTAATAATCATGACGTCATCGTACACGCCGCTTAGCTGATTAGGACGTCATATGACGTCACGTGATAGATGAATACTCTGGAAAGGTAACCAGACAAATAATTCTGAAAGAAGACGTTCTTCAAAGTGTGCCACGAGCTCACTTGCAAATGTTTTCTGAAGAAAGAACTAGAGAAACAGATAAAATCGATGTAAATTCCTAGTGCTTAGTGCATACTATCTGTTATTGTATTGACTTTAACAACAATAAAAAATCGTCTATGTCCACATTGTATCGTTTTCTGCACGATTCGCTGGCCTAGAGGCAGACGCAATTCCACGTTAGAGGGCATTTGTTATTTCGGTGCTGACAAGGCAAGCAATACTAATAAAATACGGTCGTTTCTATTTTTTAAATGTCCGTAATGTTTTGTGTTGCGCATGCACATCTGATGCGCATGAACAACTTAACATTCAGATGTTGTCTCCCACACATGGTCTCGCATATCGTTCTCCGCATACGGTGAAAACCATTGGCTTTCCACGAATATAAAATCCGCGTATGCAAGGTAAATATGCAATCCTTCATATGGCAAGCTATGCTTCATATAAATGTTAAATGTACTTCGAGCTTACATAATAACACCCGTGCTTGTAGATTGATATCAAACAAGGAGTCTAGATTATTTTCAGGTCCATACTATCAAATAACAAACCGTGCATTAGGTGAAAGTACATGTATTAACAAATTTTGAAATAAAAGAACGTTTTTGTAAATTAACGCAAAAGCAGCCAAAACGGCTTCTGCAGTAATCTAGACACATGCCAATTTGAAGACCAAGCGAAGACTATTTTTGAAATGTTACCACTTGCATGACTGGCTCGATAACCGAGCCAGTAATTCCAGGGATACATTTTCAAGAATAATGTACGCGTGGTCTGAAAATGAATATTTTCTATGAGGAAATTAAAATTGTGTTAATAAATAAATGTCCTCGAGGTTAAAGGGTTAAAACACAAGTAAAACATGAATCGTTTGAAGCATCACTGGGGGGTTCAGAGCTGCCACCCAACGTCATAATCAAATGCGGTACATATTAGCTGATGTCACAATCATAATGGAGTCACGGAAATCAAATATCCAGTCATGAAGTGTATGAATTGCATTTCCGTGATAAATTTGCAATGTAAGAAACATTCTGGTTAATAATGTGAGGCTAATTTGACTCGGAGATGCCGTAAATGTAGGTACAAAATAGTCAACATCTGGCCAGTTTATTCCCCTTGGCATATGGATTATGTTAACTCCGCTACAAAGTATCAACTTATGGAGGAATTCAGTTTTAGTTATGTGCATCCCATTCCTAGCTAAGCTCCACGCACGCTTTGCCCGTGTTGGGATCGATCAACACCTGAACTCCCGGAATATATATTTTCCATAACACCATACAGGTAAGCTGTTGACTATTTTGAAACACCCTATGGCAGCAACAGCTCCCCGTAAAATTATTTTCAGAATATTCAAGGTGACGTTTATTAAATAGTAAAGACATAGAATCCTTACACCTGGACGGACTATTAAGCTTTTATGACTCGCATATATATGCCATTCATGACGTCTTTTATTGCAACGTTAGCCTACATTTTTTACGCATTTGATGGCGCCATACTTGAGGTTGACTGATAGATTGAATTCCTCTATTATTCATGAACAGCCGCGAGTATCGGGAGCGCCTGGTATTTGCACACCTACAATAGTATTGTTTTCCACTTCGTCTATACATAGCTGCCAGAATTCATTTCTGAGTTGTGTTCTGATTAACACTGTGAACCGCAGAGTCCTGTACCTCGATTTCATGGCGGCCATACAGGTAAACAGTTAAATATTTTGGAACAAATTCGATAGAAACATATGCGGAGAAGCCATAGCCAGCAATAGCTTGCAACCAAATTAATATCAAAATATAAAACATACGAGAACGTGCTATGTAAATGAGGTGTCGTATTTTGTCTTTTGGGTTCAAAGGATCACAGGTTTTGCCTGTTCTAATGCCGATGGTGCCGTCTCTAAAATGGCATAATAGTATTTGAAATGAGTGAGTCTTATAGTTATTTTTGCCAAATGACTTTTGTTATTTACAACATCAACGGTTCATGTGAAAAGTTGTTTCAACGTGTAGATTAGTAGGTGACGGGAGTAGAACAGAATATGTATTTTAAATAAACGTGCTTGCTTTGTTCAAAGATACGAATGCTTGCTATCGACGCTGGATAGCCCACACTCCGTCAGTTTAACGAATAAACTGACATTCCACTCGTAAACAATTGTCAGATTATGCTTCCATTTGTTGTTGAGCTTTGCATCCAAACAGGCATTCCTTTATGCGCATCTTTGCTATAGATAGAGAAGCATTGAACACTTTGGTACGTATTCATCGCATTAACACACACGCACGCACGCACGCACGCACGCACGCGCGACGCACGCACGCACGCACGCACGCACGCATACACACACACACACACACACACACACACACACATAATTCTGTGCAACCCCACGGATGCAATAAAACACCATCACCTGCATCCGTACGAGACTGGCTGGCAATGACTTGTACTATTTAGAATCTTACCTACAGCTAAGTCAGTCGTCAGATTAACAAAACTTCACACTTGTTTCTGGCATACAATTAATTATTCTACTCAAGAGCTTAGTAACTAATCAAACTATTGACTCAAACCCCATAATGTCATTGTATTGCTGATTGAATAACGTTTCAAAGTGTGCCAGAAATCTATGTATGTAAAACATTGGGGAATTGGATACGATGACAAGATTTAGCTAGCGTCTCTCTAAATTGGCGTTACAATGTAGCCATCTGTGTGGACCTGAGATCATTACGAATACGAGTAACATATTCATTAGCGGAAATCATGGAGTGCATAGACGTAGTGATACACATACACGTTAAGAGAAGGACACTGTTTGCTTTTGCTTGAATACAAACAGTGGTATTTATTGAGGCTGCCGTGGGAATGTGAGACAAACAGGTGAATACGTCGCTGAGAAAAACAACAACGTCATTAACGTCATATAGAAATATCGCCCGCTAGAATTTTCAAATCACGTCTATCCAGACATAAGCTACACAAAACCGGAAATTAATGCATACCTGGGAATAAAAATATGAATGCACACTCCATCAAAAGGGAGATTGGAATGGTACTGGGCCTTAGATCTCACGTTACAGCGTTAAATACAAACGAAATTGACAACCACGACTTTCCACGGCCATTATGATGAGTGGCATGCGACACTAATACGAGACAGTGAATGATACCTGATATTGCATTTACATATGCATACATATGAATAGATATAGCCTTTACCTGGCCTGCTTCATGCCATTAAATCTTTTCACATTCTGAAGTAAATGTACGCTATTTCGTGATAACGATATTACAAAAAGTGTGTACATTGTAAATGCGTAGTATGTTGGCCTAAATATATCTGTGTGAATAAACGCTTAATGAAGGACCATATCCCATAATGCAACGAGGGCCCATGAAAAGAAACCACAAAAGTTATATATAAACTTGAACCGGAATAAACAATCCCCGTGACCGGAAACCGCGCTTTCTCAGTCGCAAGGTATGCGCAATTTAGCGTGGTTCCATGCCTCATCTTTTGTTGATTACTCCGCATTACACGTAGACGCGTACATGCTATCTATACACGCTCAGAGCGTCCGCTATTATCAACTACATCATTCGCGAAATATTCTCATCCTTGAAGTACTTTTTAGGAATTAACTCTTTGAACCTGAAAAAACCCCAAATATGATAAACAGTTTACAATGTAAGAGATTGTATGTTTAATATTTTGAAACTAATTTGACTAGAAGATTTTGCTTCCAGAGGCAGTAACATATTCATGTTGAATTTGTTTCAAAATAGTCAACATGTTATCTGTATTGTTGCATTGAATTTGACACACTTGACTTCTGTGGTCCAAAGGGTTACCGATTCTATTGCCGTAGCACAGCCAGTTCTCTTTTATTGTGCAAATGAATCCGCATATAGCTAAAATAAAACTAATTATTGGAATATTTACACATTCGAGGTTGAATTGCTATATGACAATATGCACTTTATTGATGAGTCCCGTGATTCCTAATTTGTGCAACACTGAATATGTGTTTACTTAATTGAACTCGGCTTTGTTCATGGGCCGCGACACGACGCTGAGGACCGTGCGCTTCCTTGCAGCAAGTGGTACGTTTCTAGTGAGTTGTCAGAGCCATATTGGCATTAAAGGTTAGGGATAATGGTCAAGAAAATGATATCAATGGATTGACAATGGGGATGGAACGGCCAGACAGAAATATATATTGCCATTCGATGTTACATACAGAGGCTACTTGAGGCGCCCCACACCAATCAACACATGCATGCTCACACGTCCAATAACTACGCGCAAATATGTGAACGCATATGTATATATGCATGCGCAAACCTAGTAACTATGCATTATTTATCACAAAGATGACGACATAATGGAGTGCAAACATATTTTTGTTGCTATGGAAACCTCTCCGCCCGCACCCCTGTCCTGACAGCCACAAGGCTGCACAGTCTGCCATTGCAGTAGAGGTAATTCTGCAGCATATAATTGCCATGAAATATACCCAACGGGAAATGTATGCAGTTCCACGAATTAGTGCACTAGCCAGATCTGATATTTTCACTGGAGCTTTTTTGCTGGATAATCAGCTTCTAATATTATGCAGCTGGATAAGCAGCCATACTAATGCAGATTGCTGAGCGGGTACCTAACGAATATTAGCCCAGTGATGCCTTATCAAGAAGTCTTCATTTTGAAGGTGGTGTTTATAAATAAGATATATCCGAATAGGCGAACAACATATAGAAATATATTCACAAGGATCCCGAAATCCACCAGCACGTGCACTATCGCCTCCGACATCGGCATACCGTGAATAGAATAATACGCTTGCATCCTGAATGACTATGAAATGAACAGATTGTTCGAGCATATCTGTGACTGGGTCTGGATTCCGTACATCATTTAGTCCTAACTATTTTGGCATGCACTTCTTAGCTAACCAAACAGAAAACCCGCTGATTATTCTGAGAAAATTTGACAACGCTGTTGCTGCCTTAGTCAGAAATGACTCCCAATACAGTTGCTCGAAATATCTTCACCACGTCTTGCAACATTGACTGCCCTGTTAATTATGTTGAGAACAATTTGATTGAAAGTTGTTGCGTCAACGATCTTCAGCCAAGTTGTTATGAAATCTTTATCCAGTGGCAATTGTATTATCAGCTCATCATCTTGACAACACTGTGATGGAAAGTTGTTGCTGTTATAGATATATATGTCACTTGCACCATAGGAAATAGAAACTAGTATTGAACTATATGCACTTACTATGCGCTCACGGTGGACGCCTGAAGAGGAATGAATAGTATTCGCGTTACTAGAATGGTTTTATGCGAACAATTGCGACCCGGCGAAGATAACAGAAGCTAAAATAATGGCGCCTGCAAATAGATATCTAAAATGGCGGCTATACTCCCTGTTGGTTAAAGTGCCCATAAAGTAACAAATACCCCTACATTTAGCTAGGATATATATATTATATGAACAGATGAAAACTTTAAGTAGCAGATTTAGTGTTATTGTGTCATGTTGGCACCTGATCGGTTAAACAGCATCATCTTTCAGCGACATTAATTTCAAAATACACTTGTCCGTATGCTATCAATCAACGCATTTTCATAGAAGTAATATGTATCAGTATGCAACCCTTAGACAGGAAATTGACGTCACTTTAAGGAAAAAACGCATACTTCTCACTTAATTACTACTGTGTCAACATGGCCTACGCGTATCAATGAGCCGCTTAGGGGCCTAATGGTCAAATTCCTCCCGGTAAAATACAATTTTGCCCTTAGATTTACAAAAAATAGCTTCCTGTTGTCCTGCAAATGGACATTCCTCAAAACCACTTCAAACGCAGTTTTGTGCCGCTTGGCATGAACGGATTACTGGTTAAGAAAATTAAAAAAGATGTGTTTGCGTAGCCAGTGTCTATCTTCACATAGACTACTTTTGTGAATTTACCTCGGGACTGAATGGCCAGTCAGTCAAGTGCTACGTTTTCAAAGATAGTATTCTCTTGGCCTGCAAATAGATATTGCTTAAGGTCACTGCAGATGCTGTTCTGCATGCATGGCCAATATGTACACTTCCAGTTTTAGCTATGCCGTGTATGATTACTGTATTCTGCGGCTGTAGTAGTAGAAATATCATACAGCTGCAATCAGTCCTTCTTCGCGTTTACCCACTGTGTCGTGGCCTCAGCCGAAGTCCTTAGCTTCCTCAGGCCCATTCTTGACTTGATTGTACCGAGTCCTGCTTTCTTGAGGTCACCTCGTAGCGCGCTTAGCAGATGCATGCAATGACGTCCTCTCCTGGCTTTGTATTTGCTGGCTTCGAGTAGGGCGAATTCAAAGGTTCTCTGTGCTGGTGTCTCTTCTGGCATCCTTAGCGCATGGCCAAACATGGACCATCTGTGCTGGGCTATGCCATGCCCATCTTTATCTAAGCTCCACCCAGCATTTCGCCGTGTTGCGATTGATCGATCCCCGAATGTCCAAACTATCAATTTCATGAAAACTAATACAGGTAAGCTGTGAAATATTTTGTAACTAATTTGACTAGGTTCCGTTGCTGCCTATGGCTGCAACAATGTCCAATCAAATTAGTTTCAAAATATTCAACAGAATATTTATTAAATAGTAAAGACATACAATTCGTACAACAATGCATAGTCCGTCTTCAAATATGCGTTCGTGACGTACTTATCGTCATTCATTATGATGCCATTCTACGCGTTGCGTAGTTGATTATGACGTCATAGGAGGGGTTGATAATGTGGGGACGTCTATTGTATCAAGTTTCACCAGAGGCGTTAGATGAAATACGTTCTGAAAGAAAATGTTCATCAAAAGAGAAGCGATCTTACAATCGGTTCCTGAAGAAAGAACTGTGGAAACACATGAGATCAATGCATTTTCGTAGATCGTGTGCATAATAGTTGTTATTGTATTGACTCTAACCACAGGAAAATAGCTAAAGCCCATGATGTATCGTTTTCGTCATGTGTCGTTTGTCCAGAAGGAAAAGCAATTCGGAGTTAGCAGGCTTTTGTTATTTCGCCACTGACAAGGCAAACAATACAAGTAAAATACGATCGTTTCTATTTGTAAAGGTCTACGGGGGTTTGTATATCACATGCACATCTGATGTGCAAGGATAACATAACATTCGGATGTTGTCTCACACACATACCGTGGTACACATCGTTCACTCTCCGCGCATTACGGCCAAGAATAATGTATGCGCTGCACCTAGCTATCTAATATGGAGTCTACGGCCGTGTTCTCAATAGGGACTTAATTAGGAATAACGCCATACTTCAGTATGGCGTTATTCCTGGTTAAGTCTCTGGTGAGAACACGACCTAAGAGTATTTAAGACTCCCTATGCCTACTATTAAACAATACAAACTGATTAATGTGACGTGACATAATATTAAAATGGTATGAAACAGCAGAACGCTTTAGTAGTGTAATACAATGCAGCCTTGATTCATTGAAACACCACAAGTCAATCGGGAATCATTCGAAGCAGTACGTGTCTTAGCAGCTGCTACCATGTATATGATTATTCTTTCATTCTATCTTCACACAGTCAGAGACACATAGTCTCTAGCTTGCTGGGGAGATCTCCTAAACACAATTATTCATTAACACTCGTGAGTTGTGCGAGCTCCTGTTGTTTACACACCTACACATGTATCAGTTTCAAGAACTGTCTGCAGACTTGCCAGTTAGCGTAATACTGAGTTTCTGGTTAAACACAGAGCTGCTCTAATCGCGATGATGCCGCCTCCACAAGGTGGCCTACTATATTCCATATGATGTGTTGAGTGAAACATGTTTTAAAACCAGGTTTGCCGAAGGGCCTTTTATTATTTACAACAGCAATGATTCCCGTGAAAAGTTGTTTCAACGTGTGCATTCGTATGTGAGAGGAGTAAAAAAGAAAATGTATTTTTTAAATAAACGCCCTTGATTTGTTCAAAGAACCGACTGAATGCTATCAATGCTGAGATACCCCCTCTCCGTCAGCTAAACAAATAACCCACCTTCCACGTATTGGTGATTGTCAGATTATGCTTACAACTTTTGCTAGGATTTTCTTCAAAACAGACATTCCTTCATATGTATATTTGCTAGACAGAAAATCATCGGACGACTCATTGAGGTGTATGCGATATATAAACTACCTGTCTAGAGGCAGTGCATCCATGTTTACTCCGCCGAATTTCTTTCAAGGCCATTCACACATATATTTGTAAGCAATGGATTGATTCGCGTTTAGCTATGCCGCTTCCAGGTCTAGCTCAGCTCCGCCCATTATGTGTGCGTGCTGGGATTACTTTATATACTTTGAAGCCAGAATCCTAATTTCATGGCAAGTATATACAGATAACCTGTTGATTATTCTCAAACTAATTTTTCGTCGAGACAAATTCGTTTCAAAATATTCAACATGTTGTTTATTAAATAATAAAGACAGAGTTTGTACACATGCCAGTCTTAGCTACGTCATTCATTACATATTTTAATTGTGACGTCACCATACATGCGACGTAATTGATTATGACATCATATACTTGATGGACAGATCGGATGTATCAAGTCTTCGCAGTGCCACAGATAAAATAATATACCGGCATGTGCGTGCGATCGAGACTATCTGGCAATGAATTATACCATTTAGATTCTCTTGGAAATATGTTGATGTAATTTGCCATTGAAGAAAACATTAGAACCAAATAATGCACTATAACATAGAGATGGCTGCAATCTGTCGCTCAAATATATGATGTCATAATCAAATACGCCACCTGTTAGCTGACGTGACGATTAAAATAAGGTGTACACCCATTACAAAATTCGAATGTCCTTTATGTTTTGATGAATTTACAATTTAATAAACATTGTATTGGGGATTTTGAAACTAATTTAGCTGGGAGCGGCTCTTGCCATAGTCAGCAAATTAGCTTCACACATATTACTTGTATAGGATCCGTGATGTTTTGATTGTCCGAAGTCAGGTTTCAAAGTTTCAATTAGATTCCAACTCGAGTAAAATTAACTGGGCGGGCAAAGATAGCAATGCCCCTACAGCATTCCGCGAACTCTATTTGCGAGTGCTTACTACCATGGCAATGCCTTCGCAAAATTAGCTGCACGTCGCAAGTTGTTGTTGGCGTTCTCCTTGGAATGAATAGACTTAGTGGCTAATAGAGTCGTTAGGACACGCTACTAAATCAAAGACAACTGGAAGTGGGGAGGGGGAGGCGAATGCTAGCTATGTGTGTGCGATTCTTAGATAAATCGAGAATTCATTTTTACGTTTCTAAGCTAAAGAAAATCGAAATATCGTGAACGCAGTATGGCGACATGTTGAATATTTTGAATTACTTTGTCTGAAACCTGTTGCCTATGGCAACAACACGTTTCAGTTAAAGTAATTTCAAAGTACCCAGCAGTTTAACGCTGGTTTTCATTGTCACAATTACAACTGTGTGTACACCGCGAACACCAAACACCGAGACTTATTCCAATATTTTGGTGCACGATATATTGTTACATCGCGAGTTTTATCCAGTATATATCATGATATATTTTAGGGCAATAGCTAAAGCTACCGCGGTGCTTCACATGTGGGCGCTCGCTGTATGCGTCCTGATGTTAGGACACAGGAATGGATGGAGAATGCATGCTCACTAGATATATTAATGAGTCACTGCCGTGATAATGCTGGTTACTGCACCGGTACTGGACAAATACTGGGCCAATACAGCCCGGGATTGGGCCATTGCCGTGCTGGTAGCATACAATCTCAAGGTAACAGGTTAATTGGAATATCCGTAATTGTCTCAAGCATAGTCATTTCCCGAGCCAAGCCTTCATCCCGACAAGAGAATAAATTTATGTGTAGCTGATGGTACTTGCTTGTGCCCTTTCCATTGTATATCTAAGCGCCGCCCATTTTCTTCGCACATTTGAATCGATTTTTGCACTTTGATCCACGGATTCCCATAATCTCAATTTCAAAATAATTATACAGGCAAGCTGTTGAAAATGCTATATTTATCAATGACATACACTTTGCACGGTTACCTTTCATACATGTTGCTCTTGTGTGACGGATGGATATACGTCATTTGCTCGAGGCATGAGCTCTCATTTGATTTTGAATAAGACGTCATATATTTGATTGGTATAAGGGATCCCTCCATTGAAATTGCTATATAGCACCATATATATTTAAGAAGAACGATAGCAATCGGTAATTGGAGTACCGCCGTTGAGGTTATCTTTGCACATTTTAACCAAATTTCTGATTCTCCGAATTTTTAAAAATAGTTCCTCTACACATCACAGGCAATTGCGTGGACTCATAGTAAATGGCGGCAAATATATCCATTTCGCCCATGCGGGGGCAGGCGAACACCCATAATGCACTTCTCCTCTCTAATATGTCATACATTGTGTACGATTTATCATATTTGATAAAACGGTTCAAACGCCAACATAATCTATCGACTACTATTAAATTTTGAGCATGAGGAGAAATCTCAAAATATAAATCCAATCAATGGTGCATCTTCACACCAGAATGTTTGAACATAAAATTGTTAAAAGTGTATATATATTTTTAGAGGACTAGATCTAATGAAATGAAATACATCTTAACATCTGATGATTTTATTCCATATATATTAATATCTATTTTTAAGTTGTGAAATTGAAATAGAGGCACGAGTCCCTAATTCAAGTGCAAACCTTAAAATGTATATTAAAATATACGTAAAGAAATGATCATATGTTTATATCTATTTCGTTTCATTACATCTAGGCCCACAGTTTAAACCTCTAAATGTATACAATTTAACCAATGTTATTGTCTGTCATATTACTGCCAATATGCGCCTTTAATTCGTGTTTAAGTATTGTCAAAATAAAACTAGCAACGCCGATATTTACTGAACTAGGAGTAGATTGCTATTTGACTCGTGAGTCTGTCAACTATTCCAACGTTGATTAAATGTCAGATTAATTATTGGGCGGTGCATGGCCAATGCATTCGACATTATCACGAGTTCTGAGAGTGGCATGGCATTGTGGAGTGCTTTTCACACATTCGTCATGCTACCTTCCCCTCAGCAATTGATGGTGAACGAAACCACCACGTGTTGGAGACCTCGTTTCGCAAAAGGTTATGAACAATAATTGTGCACATATTTTTAGGATATTGTAATCGTCAAGACACATACATGCAGTGAAACATGTGTGAGTACACGTGGTCCATGTTCCGTTGAAAACGCGTGTACATATGTATGCATATAACGATCCAATACTTGGCTATGGACACGCGCGCATGTCATTGGTTGCGTACATGCACACACATGTTGCAATACCTACAGTCATTAAGCATCGCTCCCGAACCCACAAACCCACACACGCGGAGACACGGAGACACATACGTGCATACATACAGAAACACGCACACACGCACGGTCGTGCGCGTACATAGACGCGCACGCACATACGCACACAACACACGCGCACGCGCGCACGCGCGCACTCACGCACACACAAATTCCTCCTTGACAATGCAGCATTAATAACTCAAATGATGAAACGATGACAGTTATGACAAGCTTCCACGCCCGCTCCCCATTACTGACAGTTGCCAAGGTTACCTAGTTGTTCATAGCAGTCGAGGTATTTTTGTGGCCATATACTTGCCGCGGAATGAAGTACCACGAATAACTGCACTACCCAAATATGTAGCTTGTATTGGCACTGTTAATTACATAAGTACTTGTGTCTTATATTGATCATATTCGCCAGGGTAAATAGAGGATATCAACCGAGTTACAGTTTCCTATCAGGTGGTTGTACATGTATTGGTCGACTTCTTTGCGCGCATTTCTCTCTGTCTGTCTCATTTCTTTGTGTGTCCCCGCTTGAATATTTATCAGATGTTAGCTATCCTATGCTAGTCACAAACTGACCAGGCAAATGGACATGTATTTATTTGTTTTAATCAAATTTAGCCCTTAAAGGCTTATGTCACGTGTAGAAATTACTCTATTCTGAGTTCCAATGGACTTCCATCTCGTCATTCGATGCAATGATTTATTAATCGCATCACTGGAATGCCAATACCTCAGTTTCAAAACAGCTATACACGTAGACATCCAGTCTTTTTCGGAAGCTATGGATTTTTAGATCTAAGATGACCTTGACGAACATACTACGTTTATGCAACGCATAGCTGTGATGGTGTATAACTGTAACATATGGACATCTCCAGAGGCAGCTCTAGTGAAACGCAAACACATCCGCCCCATCACTGTACACCGATGCCAGGCAGCATAATTTCCAACACATCATCGCTGTCCATAAACGTCGCCAAGCAAAGATTGTTTGGCCATGTTTGGCCATGTACTATGGCCTAAGTATGCCAGAAAACACCAGCACATAGTGCCTTGGATTTTGTCCTACTTGGAGCCAGAAAATATAGAGACAGGAGAGGACGTCATTGAATACATCTCCTAAACCTGCTGCGGGGTGGCGTCAAGACAACAGGACTCGATACCCCCAGATCAAACTAAATATTTCGGCTGAGGACAATCACTGTGCGTAAAAGCGAAGAAGGGCTAAAAGATGCCTGGTTGCTGATGCTATGCGGAGTTGCAGAATGGCGGTTCGATCCCACGACCTGGAGATGGTGATCAACAAATTAAACTAACGGGTGCATCACTGTCGGCTAAGTTAGCACATGGAAATTGAAGCCGCACGTTGCCAGTGCGTCAATAAAAATAAAAATACATATACTGCCAGAGCCGTGCTGGAGTCAGAGTACAATAGGCGGAAAAGCCTAGGATTGATTGTGACAGATGCATCCCCAGATAGTCCCATACGGATCGTCAGTGTGTCAGTATATCAGACATGTGAAAGCTGGTCGGCCAATCCTTGACTTTTAGTCTTGGTGCGGTGGTCCAGTGGAAAGATGCCTGGTTGCTGATGGTATGCGGAGTTGCAGAATGGCGGTTCGATCCCCCGACCGGGAGATGGTGATCAACAAATTAAACTAACTGGTGCATCACTGTCGGCTAAGTTAGCACATGGAAATTGAAGCCGCACGTTGCCAGTGCGTCAATAAAAATAAAAATACATGTACTGCCAGAGCCGTGCTGGAGTCAGAGTACAATAGGCGTAAAAGCCTAGGATTGATTGTGACAGATGCATCCACAGATAGTCCCATACGAATCGTCAGTGTGTCAGTATATCAGACATGTGAAAGCTGGTCGGCCAATCCTTGACTTTTAGTCTTGGTGCGGTGGTCCAGTGGAAAGATGCCTGGTTGCTGATGCTATGCGGAGTTGCAGAATGGTGGTTCGATCCCCCGACCGGGAGATGGTGATCAACAAATTAAACTAACGGGTGCATCACTGTCGGCTAAGTTAGCACATGGAAATAGAAGCAGCACGTTGCCAGTGCGTCAATAAAAATAAAAATACATATACTGCCAGAGCCGTGCTGGAGTCAGAGTACAATAGGCGTAAAAGCCTAGGATTGATTGTGACAGATGCATCCCCAGATAGTCCCATACGAATCGTCAGTGTGTCAGTATATCAGACATGTGAAAGCTGGTCGGCCAATCCTTGACTTTTAGTCTTGGTGCGGTGGTCCAGTGGAAAGATGCCTGGTTGCTGATGCTATGCGGAGTTGCAGAATGGCGGTTCGATCCCCCGACCGGGAGATGGTGATCAACAAATTAAACTAACGGGTGCATCACTGTCGGCTAAGTTAGCACATGGAAATTGAAGCCGCACGTTTCCAGTGCGTCAATAAAAATAAAAATACATATACTGCCAGAGCCGTGCTGGAGTCAGAGTACAATAGGCGTAAAAGCCTAGGATTGATTGTGACAGATGCATCCACAGATAGTCCCATACGAATCGTCAGTGTGTCAGTATATCAGACATGTGAAAGCTGGTCGGCCAATCCTTGACTTTTAGTCTTGGTGCGGTGGTCCAGTGGAAAGATGCCTGGTTGCTGATGCTATGCGGAGTTGCAGAATGGCGGTTCGATCCCCCGACCGGGAGATGGTGATCAACAAATTAAACTAACGGGTGCATCACTGTCGGCTAAGTTAGCACATGGAAATTGAAGCCGCACGTTTCCAGTGCGTCAATAAAAATAAAAATACATATACTGCCAGAGCCGTGCTGGAGTCAGAGTACAATAGGCGTAAAAGCCTAGGATTGATTGTGACAGATGCATCCACAGATAGTCCCATACGAATCGTCAGTGTGTCAGTATATCAGACATGTGAAAGCTGGTCTGCCAATCCTTGACTTTTAGTCTTGGTGCTGTGTTCCAGTGGAAAGATGCCTGGTTGCTGATGCTATGCGGAGTTGCAGAATGGCGGTTCGATCCCCCGACCGGGAGATGGTGATCAACAAATTAAACTAACGGGTGCATCACTGTCGGCTAAGTTAGCACATGGAAATTGAAGCCGCACGTTGCCAGTGCGTCAATAAAAATAAAAATACATATACTGCCAGAGCCGTGCTCGAGTCAGAGTACAATAGGCGTAAACGCCTAGGATTGATTGTGACAGATGCATCCACAGATAGTCCCATACGAATCGTCAGTGTGTCAGTATATCAGACATGTGAAAGCTGGTCGGCCAATCCTTGACTTTTAGTCTTGGTGCGGTGGTCCAGTGGAAAGATGCCTGGTTGCTGATGCTATGCGGAGTTGCAGAATGGCGGTTCGATCCCCCGACCGGGAGATGGTGATCAACAAATTAAACTAACGGGTGCATCACTGTCGGCTAAGTTAGCACATGGAAATTGAAGCCGCACGTTTCCAGTGCGTCAATAAAAATAAAAATACATATACTGCCAGAGCCGTGCTGGAGTCAGAGTACAATAGGCGTAAAAGCCTAGGATTGATTGTGACAGATGCATCCACAGATAGTCCCATACGAATCGTCAGTGTGTCAGTATATCAGACATGTGAAAGCTGGTCTGCCAATCCTTGACTTTTAGTCTTGGTGCTGTGTTCCAGTGGAAAGATGCCTGGTTGCTGATGCTATGCGGAGTTGCAGAATGGCGGTTCGATCCCCCGACCGGGAGATGGTGATCAACAAATTAAACTAACGGGTGCATCACTGTCGGCTAAGTTAGCACATGGAAATTGAAGCCGCACGTTGCCAGTGCGTCAATAAAAATAAAAATACATATACTGCCAGAGCCGTGCTCGAGTCAGAGTACAATAGGCGTAAACGCCTAGGATTGATTGTGACAGATGCATCCACAGATAGTCCCATACGAATCGTCAGTGTGTCAGTATATCAGACATGTGAAAGCTGGTCGGCCAATCCTTGACTTTTAGTCTTGGTGCGGTGGTCCAGTGGAAAGATGCCTGGTTGCTGATGCTATGCGGAGTTGCAGAATGGCGGTTCGATCCCCCGACCGGGAGATGGTGATCAACAAATTAAACTAACGGGTGCATCACTGTCGGCTAAGTTAGCACATGGAAATTGAAGCCGCACGTTTCCAGTGCGTCAATAAAAATAAAAATACATATACTGCCAGAGCCGTGCTGGAGTCAGAGTACAATAGGCGTAAAAGCCTAGGATTGATTGTGACAGATGCATCCACAGATAGTCCCATACGAATCGTCAGTGTGTCAGTATATCAGACATGTGAAAGCTGGTCTGCCAATCCTTGACTTTTAGTCTTGGTGCTGTGTTCCAGTGGAAAGATGCCTGGTTGCTGATGCTATGCGGAGTTGCAGAATGGCGGTTCGATCCCCCGACCGGGAGATGGTGATCAACAAATTAAACTAACGGGTGCATCACTGTCGGCTAAGTTAGCACATGGAAATTGAAGCCGCACGTTGCCAGTGCGTCAATAAAATAAAAATACATACATACACACACACACGCACGCACGCACGCACGCACGCACGCACGCACGCACGCACACCCACCCACGCACGCACGCACGCACGCACGCACGCACGCACGCACGCACGCATACACACATACATACACGTAAGTTGTCCAAGATATTATAACTAATTTTAAGTAACTAACAGCTTGTTCTAGTTAAATTACTTAAACGCGTTTTCAAAAGAACCTTTCATACATCGTTGACATATGATGGCGCCGGCCAGTGGTCTTAAATTTTTTGAAATACTATCAAGGTACCACCTATGTTTCTGTAATCCAGATATACACACCTTCAGGCGACATTCCAATAAACGAGTTCATGTAACGGATCCAGCCAATACCACACTAAGGATGCTATCAGAAGAGGCACAGAGGCACACCATATCCGATATCTGTATACCATGGCTTCAATAAGCATGAACAAAATAGGGTGAAACGTGTCATGGAAATGCATTTGCAATTCGACCTCAATTTATAAATTGCCAACGAACAGTTTTATCGAATTCTCGTTGGAAAGGATTGACACAGCTGCCAAGCCACCTTTCAATTCCTTTTCGTATGTGAATATAATGAGAAACGCTATGCGACACACGATCGCAATCATTGAACATACATTCTCATGTCTACTTTTGCACCCATTCCTGGCTGCGCCTATCAATTTACCCAACATTAACTCAGAAAGGATGATTACACATGTTCAATATATCACCAAGCTCTGCATTATAGTAGCAATAACGACACCACCATGGCATATGACAGCATGCCATTGTTGGAAATTAGCGAAGCCTAACTCATGTATATTTGACAACGAGTAAACATACCATTACAACGTTACACGCATTTTCTCCGACGATTTAATATATCGGCCATTGTTCTAATAATTCTAAACATATTGATGAATAAGACAATCATAAGCATTGGTGCGCTGTTGCCAATGGGCATCGGGTTATTTAATAGAAAGTAGCACTGCATGTAATTTGATGCGGTTCAAGGTCACACGTCGGCACACAACCTCTGTCAGAACTGTCTGGTGACATTTGGGAATCAGCCAGTACACGTCAGTGTGTAATTATTCATTTCTCGCACCGATGCATGGTAATATGGAAGTAAGACGTGTTTTACATTTGAAAACAATTCTACTCAAAGATATTTCTGACATAATGAGCAATGGCGTTCAACAACGTTGATTTCAAATACAAACGGTTAGCACAATGGATAAAATAAACTGCTCAAACAGTGCATGCTTGACGTTCTGTGGCATGAAGGTTAAATATGGTATGGCATGGTCCATGGTTTTAATTCCGGGATTTTGAACCGAGGCCAACAGACGGTCGTATACTACATTAATACAATGGACCTTTCCAGGCTTTTCCATCAATCATATAACGTCATATGACATCATAATCAACCTAGTAACGTGTTCGATGACGTCATGATAAATTACAGTCAACGCTTAATAGTCCAACACATTGTATGAATTGTATGTCTTTGCCTTTTAATACACATGCTGTTGAATATTTTGAAACTAATTGGACTTGGCGCTTTTGCTGCCATAGGCAGCAGCACCACCGATTCAAATTAGTTTCAATATATGCAACAGCTTGCCTGAATAGTTTTCTGGAGATTGATAGTCAGTGAGTTCAGGGCTCAATCGATACCAACAGTAGCGTGGTGAAGATGGAGCTTAACTAAAGATGGGCGGGGCATATCCTAATCTGGAATGGTCCATCGGGACAATGCGTACTACTTGAAGTCACACAGACATGGTCCCATATATTCATCACTTCAATTTGAATGTGAGTGCCTAGCTCAGATGAAGGAACGCATAGCCAAATAAAGCCACATCATTGCACACACATTAATCGAGTCCATGCCTTTAAGATATACCGATGTTTCTAATTACAGCGTGGGAAATTGCGATTGAAAAAGAATCGCGGTTTTCAATTAAATCGAGAAATTTCCAAAACATAGCTCTCAAAACACTTTGTTTAAACTTCAGTATATAGCTATTGAGAACTTTGTTTTCATGTCTTCGGCGTTGGATAAATAGAGGATCTGGAACGAGTTAAACTTAACCCGTCATGCATACTTTTCAAGGAAATTTGGATTTTTGTATAGAGTGCTGTTATCCTTCACATAGCCATTCATCAAAATTGTAATGGTCAAGAAAATCCAAATTTCTACTTCGTCAGTCCTCAATTACAGACCAAGAAGAGATTTTTGGAACATTTACGACTGGAATGACTGGCTCAGTTACCGGGCCAGTCTTTACAGTGGTAACTTTTCTAAAATATTTTCGCTTAGCCGGCAAATGGATATTTCTCAAGACCAATGTACTGATCGTTTTTGACCAACTAGACCATTAAAGGATTAAGTTGATACAAGCGGTGTTAACAGAACTACTATCGGGCGAGTTAAAAATAAGTTTTGCACGAGCATAAGCGAAAAACATAGTATTTATAATTTGAACTATCAGGAAAATGCACACTAATCAACGTGCATGATGTAATACATTTAACCAGCACCATACATCGACAAAATATCGTGCATACTATAGTACGTCACAAAGCGCATTGTTACATCATAGCGTGGGTCATTATGGCTCGACTTCCCCTTAGTTATTCCAAATTCTCCGGTGACGATCGTATTATGATTGGTCAATATAAAATTACATTCCCTCGCTAGCAACCAATGAAAATTCCTCGCTGCATTATTAACCTGGTTCACATTGTTTATGTAATAAATTGTCATACATAACTTTGATTGCGTATACCTGGATACACGTGGATAGCGCCAAGGGAAAAATTAGTTACTTTATGCAACACATTAAACATTTAATTGTTGAAATATCTGTCTTTTAATTCCAAGCCAGCTCTACAAGAACGTTGGTAAATAGATTGATATTAATTTGACTGGCAGCTGTTGCCATAGGCAGCAACACATCTCAGCCAAATTAGTTACACAATTCGCAATAGCTTACTCCTTGCATAATAAATAATTTGTAATCGCTGCTCTGTGATGGTTAAATTCCGCATAGTGTACATTTGTATATACTTGTGAATTTGAGACATGTTGCACTGTGTTATTATATAAAAGGATACGTAAGACCTGGATAGCGTTTTGCCTATCTGTAATCTACAATATAAATGTAGCCTACAGTCCGTGCTTTATACTACGCTCATCTATTCGGACATACACAACGGGAACACAATAACAAGAACGATTATAGATTACAGAACCTCGCGCTACCAATTTTTGTTACACTGCAAATTTTGGCGGATTTTCCTGATTTTTCAAATTTTGTGATGTGTTTGGACCATGGAAAAATGTGGTCGAACATAGTGTATGATCACAAACAGACTTGTGTTAAAATTAGAGCCAAAACGCAGCCGTAGTGTATGAGATATCCATAGATTTAGAAACAGATTCGATCCAGTTTTTTACCCGGATCGTGGTCCAAGTCTAGAACTCGTTTTACGCGGTCCGTTCGTTGTTTTGCAATTTGAACATAATCAGATCATTAATATTTAGATACATCGCCGCACACGCACACGGAAGAAAAGGTTTGTGTGTACACACACAGACGCACACACTCACTCACGTATGGGCGCACGCACGCAGCCACGCTGGCAAACACATAGATTGACAGACCCAATACAATACCAAGTCGCCCTACGGGGCGATGGCACCCATGCCACTGCATACAGATATATCTAAATATGTCTATGTACTGCACCACCTGGACCTGGTAACATCCTTGGCATCTTTATTGTCTGTAAATTCCTGGTGCACTCAATACGAGTAGCGTGGAGGCGGCCAACAAACTCATCCATCATAGTCTCCTCAATGCTAAAATGCCACGAACGATGCATAAACCATTTGGCTGACAGACAAGCCGAGAATTGCATAGGTTATCTGCCTGATTGGCTCAAGCATCTCGTTAAGAAAGTTGACACGATCCACCCGCGCTGCTTTTACACACAATGTTGTTCGCTAACATACAATCTTAGTTAGTTTACTGTATTTCCCTTTCCACTAACAATCGATCTTTAAAGTTTGTTCATCGATCATATGACGTAATACTCAACTATGCGACGTGTAGGCTGACGTCACAATCAATTAATGCTATTAATGATTATATTTAGTCTCTCTTAAATACTTAATAGTCCGCCAGGTTGTATGAATTGCATGACTCTACTATTTAATAAATATGATGTTGAATATTTTTAAACTAATTTAACTGGGTGTTGTTGCTGCCATAGGCAGCAACAGACCCAGCCAAATTAGTTTCATCATATTTAACAGCTTACCTATATAGTTTTCTGGAAATTGATAGTGGGGGGGGGTTCAGAGATCGATCGATTCCAACACGAGTGAGGTGTTGGCGGAGCTTAGCTAGAGATGGGCGGGGCATAGCTAAAGCTGGAAAGGTCCATTTCTCCCAGAGCTCTGCTATGTGGTATGCTATGTTTGGCTAGGAACACGTCATTATTGCAGCAACAGCGCCCAGTCAAATTTTAGAAACATAACATTCTTACAACGTGCCGGAATTAAACACGGACCTAATCATTTATGACGTAACGATTATGACGGCTTGCCACACGCGTCTTAACTGATTATCACGTCATATGTCGTCATTACTATGCAAAGGTCGATTGATTTGGAATCGTCTGCTTATGCATGAACACAGAATGCACCAACTGATGGAACGCGGACTGCCGTGCATGATAATAGCAGTGACTGATTTGGATAGCAACACCTAACAAGCCCTTTCCTTTACAATGGATATGATGCACTGAGAATATTACAGTACAAAGAATAGCTGTTTCATCAATGCTGCTCCGATGCGTATTTTAATTCGTTATTTCACAACTGGCATGAACGTTCCAGAGCGCGTGATGCAATACATCCGAAAACAGCAGATTGACTTAATTTTTTTAGATTTAGCAACTAAGCAAAACGTTCTGAAACGCTTTCCTTTCTCGAACGGAAGGCTCGTACGCTATTGCGTATTGTGTTGCGACAATATTAGATGTACATACCTGGCATTCGTGTGTGGCGAGGAATTGTTTGAATGAACGGTCCTGATTTCCTCTCCTTTGGCAAATTGAATTACTTTTGGAAATACTGGTTTTGCAATAGGCTGTTTGTTGCGTTGAATGAGAACAACGTAGTATTGAATAACTGACTCTGCTAATCATTCAGAGTAAGTGACAGATACCGCATACGGATTACTCGTAACTACATGCATTGCACATACTGTTTCCCAGTCCTGGAAATGTCTATGTTGAGACCGTTACGTTGCTCATTTCATAACAATGAGTTTATGTTGTGCTAATGGCAAGATGACACATATACAATAGAACAAGTGTGATTTAGGAGAAGATCCGAGTTTCCATCCAAACTATGCCCACATATCTACATGCAAATGAGGAAGCCATGGCCCTTGTTTCCCAGGCCGGGTGCTCAGTAGAGTATTAATCCAGTATATGGCGTATGGCGTTACTCCGGATTAACCCTCTCGCGTGAACACGACCTTAGATGCATTAATTGCAGATATATGAGCATCGCATGACTCTCTTTAGCCATTCACGTATGAAATGTTACCTGGCGTGTGTTTTCAAAAACAGATATAGCAAATTACTGGATGAATCCAATCTGCCACTGCAGTATATGAAAGCGAATACGCTATCATGAAGATGGAATAGTCCGTCAATATATAAATATATATATATATATATATATATATATATATATATATAATAAATAGTAAATTGATCAAAGGCAGAGAATTCGTACATCTGACAGACTAGTTCATCTACATTACCCAGTGCGGTTAGTTTTAAAATGGCCAACAGTTTACATGTATCATAGCCTTGATATTTGGATTCTGGTAATTCAGAGCTCGTTCAATCCCAACACGAGTAACGCGAGAAAAGGGCGGGATGTGGTTAGAAATTGATCCCAGCGGAGAATTAACTTAATGAATTTGCTTAACGCTATACGCATGCCAGGAACCGCACACCTGACCTAATCTATCCATTAAAGCCGTACATTGTTCAGTGTGGTGTAGTGCCATAGTGTGCGTATGTGTGCACTGTTTCCAGTTGCCGTGATTTCCAAGCGATGTGCATTTCCGAAAACGTACAATTCTAAGTAGACATGGCATAGACAAACACCTGCAAAAGAGTAATTAAATGGTAAATTTCTTTATAACTATTCATACTCATTATATTTTAGTAGGGTGAGCAGGAATGGAGCAGGAATGGGGATGTTAAATATTATTATTATTTTTATTATTATTATTATTATTATTGTTATTATTATTATTATTATTATTATTATTATTATTATTATTATTATACTTGTATCCCAACATCATAGCAATCGATATGCGATTACGGCATGCATTTCTACTTATGCCCCGCCCATGTCTATCTTTACTCCGTCCAACTTTACGCGTGTTGCAATCGATTTGAAACATTGAAACATGTATTCCTAGAATCCAACTTTCCATTTTTGTATACAGATACGCTGTTGTAGATCTCGGAATAATTGTATTTGGGGTTGTTGCAGCCTAAGGATGCAGTTCAAAATATTCAATAGAATGTTAATTACATCGTAAGTCCATCAAATGCTTTAAATGTTTACACTTTGTGACGGACTTTTCGCTTTTCGTGACGGAGCAGTATGTGATTTTGATTTGGATGTCAGCTAACATGTTATATCATATAATTTAGTGAAAGATCAGATCCCGTCATTAAGCCATTCACATTTGATTTGTGTGGATAAAGTAATCGCCAGAAGAAAAAAGCGGGGCATTGAAGCGACATAGTAATGCACCACGATCAAAACTAACACTATCATATCATATTACACAATAGAGAGATCCGGTTTTAGCTATGCCCCGCCAATCTCTATCTACGCTCCACCCATCCTTTGCCCGTGTTGGGATCAATCCAACCAGACCCTCCCTGAATCTCAATTTCCAGAATACTAAGCGGTTGAATATTTTAAAACTCAATTGACTTGGTGTTGATGCTGCCTAATGGACACAGCAACGCCCCGTCATATAATTTCCCAACATTCAGCATAATGGTTTTAATAGAAAAAGCATACAATTCGTACAACTTGTGGGACTATTAAGCGTTTGTGATTGACTAATATCAAGCGGCATTCATGATGTAATTGAATATAATGGCAACCTACATGTAACGTATTTGACTATGACATCATATGATTGGCTGAGAAACTGGCAGGCCACGAAAATTACACGTTCCTGCCGTCCGGGGCAAGCACTATTTTACTGCAGGGCAGCCACACTTTAGCGCACTGGTTACCCTGGGGGTACAACCGAGATAATCTGTTATTTTCAAGGTCTGTATGTGTACTTTTGCGACTAAGTGTTGTATTTAGTCTTAATCCTTTAACACTCAAATTTGTTTCAAGAACAGAGAAAACTGTTTTTGAAAACTTAACACTGAAAGGACTGGCTCGGTTATCCATTCCAGTGATAAATTTTCAAAAAATATTCTTCTCTTGGTGGGTAAATGGGCATTTCTCATGACCGCTGCAGAAGGCGTTTTTGGCTGATATGAGGGATAAAGGCTCAATATGATGATTGAGTTGATATTTACACGGATTCTGTAGTCTATGTAGCTTACAACAACACACATTTTCAACAGACTTTACAGAAATGGGTCAACCTGGAAGTGTAGGCGGACAACATAATTTAAATAGCATGCTTTCCCCTGGGGGCAACACAATATTTGTCCATAAACATTTTAATATCCCTGACTGAATTCCTCAATTACGTCCCCAAGTACATGCTCATGGCAGTGCTGAACGTATAGCATAACCCTAATCAATGGCGACAGACCATGTTCTCTAGACTGGAATACAAATATATTAATATTACGGTTAGGTGGGGTGAGGTGGGGAACAGGTCTTATCTATACTAATTTTCATTTATATTTGCTGGAATCAGCGAACAGTATATCTATTTATGTAGAGTATGTCGCGTTTGTGCTGTAGATTCCAATATGCATGTGCACACTTACGATTTACCTACGTCTGCTGAGAGATTCTCGCGTCTCGCCTATTACGTCTAGAAATGCGTGTTTATATAAGCATCAATCCAGTAAACTAGTTTTAGTTATACCTAACCCATCTCTAGCTAATCTCTACCTACGCTTTGTCCGTGTTAGCATTGATCTAACCCTGAACGCCCTGAATCTCAATTTCCAGAAGGCTATACCGGTACGCTGTGAAGCAATGTGTCAACCTTGAAATCATAGCGTTCTATTTTGAATCAACTGGTATACTCTGGAATAGCCAATTCGTACTTAATAATGAGTTGCATTTGCTTTGCTGTTTCAGGCAAATATAGAATTTGGTCATATTATCTATCAGAAATGCAGTGGTCAAAGACCATACGGAAAACAGTAGTGTATTATCTTTAAAGCACAGAGGAAATGCCCTTGGCGATATTTGATAAATAAAAAACCAATCCATAATGGAAATATCTTCATATTGAAGTCGCAAACAACGCTAAAATGCGACTTTACGATTTATTCGAAAATGGTAGGCCTACATTATATAAACCCCACATGCATAGTTTCCTCTCTTGAATAATAATCGTATTGCTCTCATATAGCTTGTAATGTCGCCGCTTTAGATGGGCACATTTCATCAAGTTCAGTGCAGTGATTCCAGCAATATCACAATTCGCACACATCATTGATTTTCATGATTGTCGCGTCTACTTGGCCACCATTATGTGTTCTGGTATACGGTAATGATTGACATAGTTCTTCAACAGACATCAATCAAGATATGCTTTGGACCACAATGGGAAGATGAATATATTGATAGAATACATTCCATTGCCTAACAAAATATGGAACATTTCCAACTATGCCATGCCCACCTCTAATTAAGCACCATCTACTTTTATATATAATTTTCAGGATAACTATTCAGGCAACCTGTTAACTTTTTAAGAGTAATTTGACGGGCGGGCGTTGTTCCTGTCCGGGGGATTCACCTTTCCAGAATATCCATCTGTCAATCTTCTGACGTCATATGATGTCATAATCAGCTAAGTGTGCGTGCGTGCGTGCGTGCGTGCGTGCGTGCGTGCGTGCGTGCGTGCGTGCGTGCGTGCGTGCGTGCGTGCGTGCGTGCGTGCGTGCGTGCGTGCGTGCGTGCGAGCGTGCGTGCGTGCGTGTGGGGGGGGGGGGTGATGACATCATAATAATTACGTCATAAATGAGTATATGTAGCTAGTATTTAACTCTTTATAATACAACACGGTGTACGAATTGTATGTCTCTACTATTTAATAAACTTGATGTTGCATATTATGAAACTAATTTGAATGGACGCAGCAACACCGCCTAGTCAGAGTATTTAAAAAATATGCAATAGCTTACCTGTATAGTTTTCTGGAAATTTATAGTCAGAGACTTAAGAGATCGATCAAGCAAAGTGTGGGTGGAGCTTAGCTAGTGATGGACGGGGCATAGCTAATCATGGAAAGGTCCATTCCTTTCGAAATACTCAACAGGATGTGTATTAAAGTGTAAATTAATCAAACGATACACTTCATGCACAGTCGTGACAGACTATTGCAACGTATTATGCACAACTTTTCTGACAGACGTTTCAATATTCGTGACGGACGTAAAGAATTTCGTTATGCTTGAGTCACAGATCGGATCCTTCAATTGTCTCTAAAATAGAAGATCTCAGTATCCAGCTCCATTTCGTGTAGGTATTAACCTTTTGACTTCTGCGAGCCACCAGAGATTGCGCAATACCTCGGAGCATGCTGAATATATTGAAAACTATTTGACTGACTGTTGCTGGTGGCGAATGGAAGTGACTCCCATATGTAAAGACTACCAAATCGTAGCTACCACATACTGAATTTAGTATGGATAGTTGAGAATTCTTTGTGAATATTGTCGGGAATTAATTTCTTAATATCATGATACAAGCGCAGTAATGAAGATGAAGTCTGATATCTTGGTGCGGGTGTAACGTCGCGAGCTTAGCCAAGTTAATAAACAATGCGAACAGAGGGATCGACTCTCTGGTATACAACGCTGGTGATAAAAACTGGCTAGTCTATAGATGCTCAGGAAACATGGCTACCCTACGTCTACATGTGTTGTTTCGATTCCTTTTGTGTCAACAGCACCATAACGCTCTGAAAATGCAACTTAGACAATATTTCAATAGCCCTTTACCCTTTAACGGTGAGGATTTTTTAAGAAAATTATAATTTTTGTATGCCAAGAAAAAATTTTTTTTGTAAAGTTACAAATGAAATCTACAAAAATATTGATATCTTTTCCTGCAAATAGAAATTCCTCACCACAATTGCAGATGGCGGGTCTGACCGGCTTGACCATCCAAGTGGTAATGGTCAAGAAAATTCGACTTTTTGTTTAGCCATTGTTAATTTGCAAACCAGGAGAAGACACCTTTGGAAAATGTGTCCAATGTTCCAATTTCCATTAAAGAAAAGTACTCTTGTTTTACCAATGGACAATCATCAAGACCACTGCAGGCGGCGTTTTGTCCAACTTTATGCCTCAATAATAAAGTTGACACAAGAAGGGTTAAAGCACAGACATCTGCTAGAATAATTGATGGAAATAGTGGGGCCTATCTCTAGCAAGCCCCGCCCACATTTTACGCGTGTTGGAATCGATCTGAACCTGAATTCGCAGGATTTAATTTAAAGGTAACTATACAAGTAATATGTTGAGTATTTTGAAACTAATTTGTGGGACGTTTTCCGGTTGTGGGCATTTGTTTCTGATGCTGCGAACATATAAATAGAAGCCACTTAATAATAGCAGCAGCAGTCCTAAGCCAAATGTATTTCAGATATTCAACTTAGAGTTGGCGACAAAAGATATTGGTTATTTAGTCTTATCATCATAAGATCATATGGCTTAAAGAGCTGCCATGTTTTGACTCCCAATAACATATTCTTTCGTGATAAATGGAGGATTCCAGTGTATCCACCGATCAGTTGGCGTCATAATCAAATCCGTGATGTGTATGCTGACGGCATACGGCTTTGCGTCATGAATGGCATAACTAGGATCGGCACGAACGCTTAATTAATTACTGACTAAGCGTTGTTGTACAAATTCTATGGCTTTACTACTTAATAAACATGTAGTTGAGTATTTTGAAACTAAGTTGACTGGGTGCTGTTGCTGTCATAGGCAGCAACAGCACGCAGTCAAATTAGTTTCAAACTATTCAAAAGCTTACATGTATATTTTTGGGAAATTGATATCCGGCAAGGTCAGGGTTCGATAAATTCAAACACGCGCGAGGTGTGGGCGGAGATTAGCTAAAGATGGGCGTATCATAGCTAAAATGGATTCCTCCTTTGCATGCGGCCAAAGGGTGGCCGCCTCAAACGTGTGTTGCTCTCCTACAAATGGTTATATAGCAAGTTAATCTTTAGATTTAAAGACAGAATACACGAGAGACTAAGTTCCTTTTCGAAACCGGAGTACATCTAATGTTTAGAGATATGAACTCCTCTAGCTTCTCTAAGTGGGGGGGGGGGGGGGGGGTGGGGGTGAATCAAGCTAATAGTTCAATAGTAAACAACTTCATATAACGTCATCAGGGTGGGGCGGGGTTGTGGGTGGGTGGGCGTTTTTTGATTTAAACATATTTTATTGTAGCAATTGCACAATGGGATCGGGCACAAGTTTTTGCAACTTAGATTTGCCCTCTCCCTACATAATTATTATAAGCAGCCAATGATTGAGAACACTAAAACGAGGTGAGAGAAAAACAATAAATTAACGTGTGTGTGTGTGTGTGTGTGTGTGTGTGTGTGTGTGTGTGTGTGTGTGTGTGTGTGTGTGTGTGTGTGTGTGTGTGTGTGTCTGTGTGTGTGTGTGTGTGTGTGTGTGTGTGTGTGTGTGAGAGAGAGAGAGAGAGAGAGAGAGAGAGAGAGAGAGAGAGAGAGAGATATGTAGGGGAGAAAAGCGAAGTAAACAGACTAAAAAAGAATAGGAAAGAAAAGAACAGACACTTTCATTGTCGGATAGCAGTTAGCCATTAATATAATAGATTAAACATTACGAATAATTGAATTAACAGACCATCTTCATGGTTATTCCATACCGTCGTCATTTACCCCCATTTACCCACCCCAACCCTTCCTCTCAACTCCCACCATGCTTGGGTGGGTGAGCGTTGTGTGTTGGATGTGTGGGATGATAGGGTGATAGGTTATAAAGAACTTTGAACTGCCTTTATAGGTTTGCTAAACACGAGGAGGAAATAGTATAGTACAGTACTACCCAACATATGTTTATTTTCGTGCATGCAACACGCCTTTCAATATAAGCGCTTTCTGGGGTGTTTCTTTCTGCAAAACGTTAAAATTTTAAGATGTTACTAAACACAATACTTTCTGGTGTTGCAATAACATAAATTGAAAATATGTATTAACAAACCAGATATAGCAGTAAGTATATGTAGGTGAATCTGTCGGAGAGAACAACTGCCTTTTTTAACACTCCGCCAGATGATCGACAGATGCTCTAGTTGGCGGGACAACAGTCTTTTGACACCACCGTGCTGATTTAGGTGCACACGCAACGCGAAATCTAACAGGAGGCCGCATGCCATTACCGACGATATTTTGGGTTCACATAGATGGCCTTAGCTTTTGGGCTCCTATAAATGGCCCCATTACCACGTCATTTTCAATAACTTGATTTATCATATAAACAGGCCTTCAAGCCCGTTCAATATTTTTCGATATGAGCACATGTGCCATATTCAACGGAGTATTTTCATTGGCTGTTGGGTGCGCAACCCAATTAAATCCACCGATAAAAACATCGATTGGTGTGAGCGTGACGCGTAGGGATTACTACGCGGTACTGTTTTACTACGATTTGTTTACTACGATTTATCATTCATGAAACGTCATCGCAAAATGGCAACGTGTGACAGTTTATCAGAAGGCAGCGAAGTAACGATTGATGGCCGTGGCTCTGTGATAGTCTTAGAAGAAAAGTGTAGTTTACGCCTGACATCGCCAGATTTTGTGTTTGTCACTATATTTTGCTGCGCATTCAGTATCTGTTATGAAGTGGTGGTGCACCACAGAGGCGGTATCGATTTCACGAAAATCACCAATGAGAAATCAGATAAAAGTCGCATCAGCAACTATTGGCAAATATTTCAAAATTACAGTTTATATGATGAATACAATCTGGAACGAGGTCACTTTTCATATCACTATTATGAACCTCGTTTCATTTCATTAATGAAATGAAAAAATGAACGTCGTTGAAAATAATTTTCAACTCGGTCCATAATAGTGATATGAAAAGTGACCTCGTTCCAGATTATTTATATATGCTAGGCCACGTGGGCCATTCGATGCGCTTACTAGTTTTCATTCACACGCCGATATGTGTTCAGATTAGGAATGCTGCTATGAGCGGTTACTACCAAATACTCCAAGCCCCATCGATAAGACTTTTTCAAATAAGCATCAATCTCATTTCTTCCGCGTTGACATTTAATCGAAAATAATATTTTAAATCATGTATATACTTTTCTCTGCGGCTAGTGTTTTCAATGCTATGTGTGGATGAGCGTATTAAAGTTGGCATTACTAGGAACGCCTAACCTAAATATGTATTATGTATTTATCGTTATTTACACAATTTAAATAGATACCAATGAAGGGATCCGGTCTGTTAATCAATTATCTGACGTCATCATAAATTATGTCATATATTAGCTGCCGTTACATTCAAAATCACATATGTGCGGCATGAAAGTACTAACAATCCGGCAATAAGTTGTATGAACTGTATGCCATTCAGTAAATTACACTGTAACCACCATTATGTTGAATATTTTGAAAGTAATTTGACGTGATGTCGGAGTGAAATTAGTTTCAAAATATTCAAGATCGAGTCTGTATATTCGCCTTACAACTGGAACTCCGGGAATTCAGACTTCAAAGTTTCAAATCGATTCCAACGCGCGGCAATATTTGGAGGAGCTAAGTACTTTCTCTGTACTTGCATACGCCAGTTCAGGCAACCGCATAGATCACCGCGATACAAGACTGGAATTCAAATCATCATCAAATGAATTTGGATTGTAGGCTAATATTTCTTTAAGATGTCAAAATCTAAGCTCAATATATCAGTATTAGTATTCTATCTAGATAATCTACATACTACTGGAATTTGTCTTGCATTCTCCTAACTGATTGATCGTTTAACAACGCTATGTTTACTTTATAACTTTTCGTGTAAGTAGGTCTTGGCAATAAATGCATACTTTGCTATTTACCCAGAGCCGTGTTGAACTAATAGAAGTGTATTACCACCTGCTATGCTACATCTGGCTGGCATTGCACAACTCGTTCCTAATATGAAACGCTTCCAGAGCTTTAATGCTGATTGCAATGTGCCAAGTGTTAGAGGGATAATGTTCAACCTCTTGTTATGAGTTCCAGATGTCGACGAGTTCGGGTCTGCTCGTTAATATCTCGCTGTTTAACATATGTTGGTTAGGAAAGTAAAGCAATACAGAGAGGATCCCGAAGAGGTCCCATTTAGTTTCACTGAGTCGATAATTATCACTTTACACGAGCTGTAGCGAGTAGTAGCGAATGCAAAGGGATACTTTCCGATGAGAATGATAACGGTGATATTAAATGGGACCAACATTGAGATTCTATCTATCATATAAACAGAAATTTAGGCATATTTTACAGTAACAACGATCCCTGAACGATCTTTTATTAGCGTCATTTTTTATCATACCCAATGTTGTGGAATAATACTGTATGGGCATACCCTTTCCTGGGTTCAAATTGTATCCTTATCGGACAAGTAATTTCCGAAATCTCTGCAGTTTCGGAATTTGATCCGAGCCGGATCCGGGCTCTTTTATCCGGAATACAGTCAACGTGTTGTAAATCATCGTGCACTTGCACGACGAATTCTTTTGGTGTGTTAGAATGTGAGCCAAATCGGATAAGCAGTTTGTTTAAATACGGGCTGGAATACGCTCTGTTACTGGCTAAGTGACTAAGTAAGGGACAGACTGGTTTATTGAGCTCCTACTAGCAGCGAAAAATCGTAGAAGAACATGGGACAGAATGCGATCATGGGGCAAAACGGAACATTATAACTGTCGTATTCGTAGACTGTCAGGTGTAATTCGCATTTTATATTAACTCTGACATCACGATGACCTAGTTCAGTGCATGTTTAAGCCATGAAGCCGTTTCATGTAAAAATAGATCGACAGGGAGGATTTTTCACAATGTTTTTATAATATCAGTGTTGTTTAGTATATGATACCGTTTTCGCTAAGAAGAGAGGAATTCAAAAGATGTGTGTGCTGTTCGAAAGTTAGTCTACACGACTTGATAGTGAGTGAGAAGCATAGGGAAGTTGTAAGCCTCGCGCATGCAGTCAGCCATTGTTGTAGTTTACTAGGTTCGGGTCAGTGCGTGTACATGTGAGATGTTGTGTGGAAACAAACAACTGGAACAATTAAACGCCCGTAACATCAGATGAGTGGAGACCTCTTGTCATGGCTGACATCTGCATTGGAGCAGATGTTCATACATGCTACCCACGCTGATATTCCAATAGGAACCGCAATAACAGAGCTTATGGATGTGACTCGACCAGGTCCTTGGGCTGATTGCCACTCAATTGAATGGATCCAGACATAAATTGTGTTGTGCTGTGATTCCCACGACACTGCACCCACTTCAGCCGCTAGAGGTGTGATTTATGAATCCCGTCAGCACTTACTATAATCTGGGCGGTGTTTTTCACAGCATCGGGTTATTGGCTTCTTTGGTAAGTCTTCGTGAAAACAGCTTAATGCGCATTGCCATCAACGCGTTTCGAAAAATCGGAATCTGGCCACCTCAACAAAAAATCCTCTGTCGATTTATCGGCCAAAAAGATTGCTTCTGTTCATGACCACTGATTTGCCTTTCAAACAGGTAGTCCCAGCAGCAGCAGCCGCCGCCGCAGCAGCAGCAGCTGCAGCAGCAGCCAAGGTAGGAGGTGGACCAACAAGGAGCTTTAGTGAAAGCCACCATGTCTTTGAGCCAAATGGACCATTCAAGAAAGGTGGCAGACCCAACGCTTAGAAAAAATATGATTTCAAATCATAATGCTTTTACAGTGAACATCTTTTGCCCATGGTCGTCATACGGGTGGATTTCATGTGAAGTGTGTCTGCAGTGGGTACATTGTCGTTGCCCAATATCCGAGGATGGCAAAGTCAACAATGCCTCTGACCATTGCAAAATAAGTATAATTGTAATACTTATGGCGTGATCACACTTGCGAAAGACATGGCACAGATTAATTTTGTCATTTAACGTGCCATCCTTACACTCTCTGCAGTGGCTAGGTAGTTCATGTTTTGCCAAAAGGCAGACGCCCATTTTGCCACGTGTATGGGCAAAACGAGGGAAAGCGACATTTATAGTTTTGTGTTATATTTGAAAAAGGACTGGATATACTTTATTGTTTGTAAAGAGCTGTGTGCTATTTATGTTGTCAATAAAGTTCCAAAGATGTCAATATAAGTCTCTTCACTGTATTGCAACAGGAAGTAGAGTGCTCCCTTTTTGCGCCATGTCCCACATATCTTATGTAGATTCGAAGAAGTGGAAACAGTGACATCCCGTAATCAGGACTTATGTGTTATGAAGTCTGATGCCGATATAAGACAACTGCAGTAAATGTACACATTACAATTTCATTAGATAAATGGTGTTAAGCTGAGTGATCCGATCTCTCACTCGGGTATCCGACGGTATAATCAAATACGTCGCAGATTAGCTGACACCACACTCATAATGGCACATTATAGCTACGCCATGCAGCTCGAAGTAACTCCGCCAAGTGTACGGATTGTATATTATTGATTGATTTACAATTTAATAAATATTAGGTTGAATATTTGAACCTCATTTGACTTGAAGCTCCAATAACTTCCAGTTAAACTAGCTTAAAATAGCCAACGATCTGCCTGAATATTTACATTGAATTTGTGATTCTGGTTATTCAGGGTTCAACTAATATAAACCAATTCTAGCCCTCGTACAAAGGGTGCGGCGCCTGCCAATAAATGGACGGGACATATCTCGAAATATATCCTTCTGTATGCACTGTTTACCTGCAAACAAGTTCTTTTCACAAGACACTATGTGAAATTATATAATGAATAGTTTATGTGCCTAGTAATGTGAATGTGATGACAAGACTTGTGGCATACCATAGAATCCTAATAACGCGAGCTACTGGGCAGGTACTGGACGAAAACAGCGCTGTATGGCTCATTACTGACACAGTAGCCTGCGTTATCGAGGAAGTTCGTCATCATTGGAGCACCTCGTGTTGTTATTGATGTCCGATGGCCTACAAATGTGATCCTATAGTCCTGCAGCAGGACCCCTAAAAGTGGCTTAGTTTTTGAGTAGGTAGGACTCGGATGGTAACATTTGTCCTCATGGCTAAAATTGATCATTGGGGTGTGGAGGTCATGACACCATGTGATGACATTGTCAGAAGTGCCTGCGAATCACATGCATACATGCATGAAGGCATTTGTGGTGTCGAATTACATGTTTCCCGGGTCAGCGAATAAGGGGGAATTATTCTCAGATCATTTCAACATCTCCTGAAGACTTTTATGGCTTTATCCTGGGTTTTTTACCCCTCACAAAACCTGGTAACTAACTGTTTATTTTTTACTGCTTTCTTCGTTTTTAACGAAAACGCTACAAAGCTAAATAGCATTATCAGAAGTCCATTCGGACATTACTTATCATAATGTTGCAGACATTTAAGACATTATACTCGGTTTGTTTTAACCAGGGTTCGTCTGAATCGGAAGTCTATATTAAACCTCTGGGCGGAGTAGAGGAGAAACGATATATCCCGTATTCGAATGGGCTAGTCTTGTCAACACTAGTATCGTACTGTTGTCATAATCACGCCCTTCAACAGTATGATACCAGTGTTGCAACACTAGTCCCGTCGAATGTGCCTAGTGCCTATGTGTTACTGTCGTCAACAACATGTTCATGACATGTCCACACCACACCAAATAATCTTAGTCATTCATGTCTATCTTTTATTATCATCATCATCATCATCAACCTGTGTAACCATATTTTCTCATTTTAGACGCGATGATGACAAATCATAATGGCAGCAGAATTTGATGTTACTACCAACAAAGGGCGACAGGGACTCAGCTATTTAACATGGACACATGTATATTTTGTGAGGAACAATTCACAGAAAAGTCACCCGGAGAATCTCAAGACGCGAACACAATCCAAACATTGCTCTCTGTTCACTGTTCTATGTATGTTCTGAATGGCATGATGCCCTGGGAAGAAAGATTCTTGCGAAAAGGACTAAAATTATCGGTGGCACTGCCACTGTCCGGTATCACAAAAACTTCAGCTTCACATGAAAATGATTGCTGAAAGGCGTAGAAAAGACAAAATGCCAAGCAACAGTAATACAAGGAGTGACGTATCCCACTGTTTGTTTTACCAGATCCAATATTTCATCTCAAACCTTTGGAAGGAAACCCGTTTTTGTGTAGCGGAGGGTGCAATCCAAAGAAACGACTTAGCTGGTCAATGGTTCAATCATCAATATGTTCTAGGTTTTAATCTCACTCGAACATTATAGTGATTCTGAGATGTTGGCTAGTCTCCACGGCGTCCCGAATGGAAATCTTGTTGCAATATAGGCTTGGTATCATAGGGCGAAAAACTGCTACGCGAAATATATCAATAAACGAAAAATCGGCATGCAGAAGAAAGAAAGTGAAATACATTTCCCCATCAAAAACCTGTTAGACATTTAATTTCTGAGTTTCAGCCACCTTCCATTGATGACAAGGAGGTTGTTATATTGACAACAATTTAGGAATCGTTTTCAAGAACTGCTTAGAGAAGATGACATTGAAAACCCTGAAGAATATCAATCAAAATACCAATCAAAACAGCTAACTATTGGGTGGCGAGACATTTCGTTCATACCTCAGCCAGGCATGTTGGACTTAGTTTGTTCAAATGATATTTCTGTTGATGTGGTGCTGAGGAAAGCTAATGTGTGAATTAATTAATGAAGTTGCGCTCTCCGCGGAGGAACCAGAACAAATGTTGGACAATGTTGGTATGTATATTGCGGAGACTAGGCCGTGTGTTGGCTCACAAACAAAGCATTCATGATAATGCTGTTAACACATCAAAGATTGGTCCGACTCTTCCCATTTTGAATACAGGGGCCAACATTGACACCGCACAGGAACCAACATATGTACGTCCATATAAGCCACCAGAAGTTACTTCTAAGCATGATGGAGAACCTCCCATTACTGGAGATGCTGATAACTGGGACAACAGTGAAATGACCACTGATGGCAAGCAGACTACACATGCTATGGCATCAGTTTCATCCAAACGAACACGTGAACAACACAGATTGTATCCACGAATTGTGAAGGTTCCACAGTAGATCATTAAGCAGGGTTGTAATATTTCAATACTTCTGACCTACAAGAAACCTAGAACAAACCCTGAGCCACGGTTTTAGCCAGCAGTATATCCCAAAGAAATTGAGGGATTAAATGGTAAAGCTGGCAGTGTATAACACAGCAAGATCAGGTGTTGTGCACAAGAGGCAAGAACATCATGTTCCTCCATGAGGTTTATTCCATGCTACTCTGAAGACAGACACTAGTTGAGTTTCGATCGCATCCTTCAACCGTATAATCATGACAAATCAAATGGATCATCAAACAGTATAAAGGGGCCAATGAGCAACCTCTGGAAGACACATGCTCCTATTTTCTTTGATATGGGCCTTCTGATAAACCACTTGGGCCAAGCCAATAGAATTGGCTGGTGCCATTCCTTGTGATGGCGGTGTGCACATTTTGATTAGTATCATCTCTGTTGTAGGGCACTTGTATGCTGATGCTGGTCTGAAGCAAATGCGCCACGAGTCTGGCGCTATCGCGGCAGTTTGTGAAAACAATGTGCTTACAGGCAAGGACTTTGACTGACATCCGCTACTGCTCCAACTCAAAATGGCACTATCGGCACTTACAGATAAGAGGCCTAGTCAAGAGGAACTTATGAAGCTCGATGTCGAGATTGGAGATAAGACTGAGCCATTGATAAATGAATTCCAGGAGCATGGCAGAAGTATATCACCTATATTCCAGTTCTGGAACGACTTTCTGTTCAATTTATTTTCAAGGTTCTGCATCCTGTGAAACTCTACATAAGCGCAACTAGACTTAATGAATGGGATGTGTATGAATCAGCGACATCCCATCTTCTGCCTCTTCTCTGCCACTAATCGATCCAACTATGCACACATGCCACTAGTGCTATTGCAACTCTAGATGGCCCCCTGATATTCATGAAGAGCTTAGAGGACACTTGTCAGTAAGATTTCACGGGGAAAGTTTAATTCTGTATGTACGGACTATATTATTGAAGCAACAGAGAATAATGATTTGAAAGGTGATGGAGGCTTCCTTGGTCTGGCACTCAGAGGACCTGTATTGGTTCGTTGGTTCGTAAGTAGACATATAACAGTGCAATACTCAAAACAAATTCGAAAAAAAACCTGTTGCTGAAATCAAGGATAACGATCCGCCTTACTACCTTGGTGCTCAAGCATCAAAACGTTGCTCAAGGAGACGTACATTCACCATTTTGATTTAGTAGAGCTTGTTATCTTTGTCACTGGTGCAGCTGCGACGCCTGCTGTTCAAACGTCTATGCTGGCTGCCATAAATACGGGTTACAGTCTAGTCAGAAAGTTCATAGAGGAAAGACTTGTTACACCTAAAGAAGGTAGAAATATGACCTTTTACGATACTCTACAACGATCACTTATGAAAACCTTGACTGCCATGAAGAAACCCGTGAAAGTACACAACAACGATGTGTCCATGAATGATGAAGTAATGCATCTGAGACTGCTGGCGGTGAATTGCACGTGATTCAAATATTGAATCAAACAATAGATAGGGGTAAGTTCCTATCTGCAACTACAATTTAGTCTCAGTAACAAAACATATGACAACTGTTTGAATACAGTCCATTAACGAGTTTCTACACTCAGCGAAGTAGTAATTTACTGATGGTTAGAAATGATTTTATCTGCCATGTTTAATCGTATTGGATCACAACACTAACTAACTGTTCCAGGTGTTACCATCCATCCCTTTACTGATAATTACAAAATAAGATGCGCAGGTAGTCTCTATATGTGTCATACTCCGTGGAGTATTGAATATTGTAATTGAAAAGTCAGCCATTTTGTCGGCTATTTGGAAATATGATTGATTGTTCATCTAGGTGGCCTGAAATCATCTTTATCGAATTCCTTAACCCAGAAAACATATAATTCGATACCAAAACTGCCTTCCTACATGGCGTATGCAATTCGCCCCAACTTTTGACAATGTCATCACATGGTTTCATGATCACCACACCCCAGTGATCAATTTTAGCCATGATGACAAATGTTACCCTGCAGGCCCCGGTACCCTCCACTTTAGCTGGCCTCTGTTGCAGGACTTTTACCAGAGCTTGGCGGGATCGCTGTAGTGGATAATGGCAACCATTCCGATAATGCATATGTTTTACTTATAATTACCACGTGGTAGCGCGATGCTAAATCAAATGACTGTATACAATGAATGAAATATGATTGAAAATGTATGATACAGAAAACCGATTCTTCTCATAATCCGCAGATGAATAGAGGTAACTTCACGTAAGTCCACAGACTTGTCATGATTACATATCTAGAGAATGTTTGCTAAATTAGGTCAACATTGCTTTCCTTATAGTTGGTTTAAAAGCGATACCATGACTGTAGCAAGGACGAACGCACGCATTCATTTGCTAGGTTCCACACAATATATTGAGGACTTGACACAGTCACGGCTTTGATAATCAATCATCAGACGATGTCGATAACAGCATCTGTTGATTTCATTGCATTGTCTATTCATATTACAGCTGAGAAAATAAGGAAAGGAGTATTTCTTTAGTAAATGTTATTAAAGGATCTAATTTTATAAAAATACGTGGGTATGTTGAAAATAAAGATTTTGAAAAAAAGATAAAGCAGACCGCCAGACAGACTGGGAGATGGTGATCAACACATTAAACTAACGGGTGCAGCACTGTCGGCTAAGTTAGCACATGGAAATTGAAGCCGCACGTTGCCAGTGCGTCAATAAAATAAAAATACATATACTGCCAGAGCCGTGCTGGAGTCAGAGTACAATAGGTGTAAAAGCCTAGGATTGATTGTGACAGATGCATCCACAGATAGTCCCATATGAATCGTCAGTGTGTCAGTATATCAGACATGTGAAAGCTGGTCGGCCAATCCTTGACTTTTAGTCTTGGTGCGGTGGTCCAGTGGAAAGATGCCTGGTTGCTGATGCTATGCGGAGTTGCAGAATGGCGGTTCGATCCCCCGACTGGGAGATGGTGATCAACAAATTAAACTAACGGGTGCATCACTGTCGGCTAAGTTAGCACATGGAAAGTGAAGCCGCACGTTGCCAGTGCGTCAATAAAATAAAAATACATATACTGCCAGAGCCGTGCTGGAGTCAGAGTACAATAGGCGTAAAAGCCTAGGATTGATTGTGACAGATGCATCCACAGATAGTCCCATATGAATCGTCAGTGTGTCAGTATATCAGACATGTGAAAGCTGGTCGGCCAATCCTTGACTTTTAGTCTTGGGGCGGTGGTCCAGTGGAACGATGCCTGGTTGCTGATGCTATGCGGAGTTGCAGAATGGCGGTTCGATCCCCCGACCGGGAGATGGTGATCAACAAATTAAACTAACGGGTGCATCACTGTCGGCTAAGTTAGCACATGGAAATTGAAGCCGCACGTTGCCAGTGCGTCAATAAAATAAAAATACATATACTGCCAGAGCCGTGCTGGAGTCAGAGTACAATAGGCGTAAAAGCCTAGGATTGATTGTGACAGATGCATCCACAGATAGTCCCATATGAATCGTCAGTGTGTCAGTATATCAGACATGTGAAAGCTGGTCGGCCAATCCTTGACTTTTAGTCTTGGTGCGGTGGTCCAGTGGAAAGATGCCTGGTTGCTGATGCTATGCGGAGTTGCAGAATGGCGGTTCGATCCCCCGACCGGGAGATGGTGATCAACAAATTAAACTAACGGGTGCATCACTGTCGGCTAAGTTATCACATGGAAATTGAAGCCGCACGTTGCCAGTGGGTCAATAAAATAAAAATACATATACTGCCAGAGCCGTGCTGGAGTCAGAGTACAATAGGCGTAAAAGCCTAGGATTGATTGTGACAGATGCATCCACAGATAGTCCCATATGAATCGTCAGTGTGTCAGTATATCAGACATGTGAAAGCTGGTTGGCCAATCCTTGACTTTTAGTCTTGGTGCGGTGGTCCAGTGGAAAGATGCCTGGTTGCTGATGCTATGCGGAGTTGCAGAATGGCGGTTCGATCCCCAGACCGGGGGATGGTGATCAACAAATTAAACTAACGGGTGCATCACTGTCGGCTAAGTTAGCACATGGAAATTGAAGCCGCACGTTGCCAGTGCGTCAATAAAATAAAAATACATATACTGCCAGAGCCGTGCTGGAGTCAGAGTACAATAGGCGTAAAAGCCTAGGATTGATTGTGACAGATGCATCCACAGATAGTCCAATATGAATCGTCAGTGTGTCAGTATATCAGACATGTGAAAGCTGGTCGGCCAATCCTTGACTTTTAGTCTTGGTGCGGTGGTCCAGTGGAAAGATGCCTGGTTGCTGATGCTATGCGGAGTTGCAGAATGGCGGTTCGATCCCCCGACCGGGAGATGGTGATCAACAAATTAAACTAACGGGTGCATCACTGTCGGCTAAGTTAGCACATGGAAATTGAAGCCGCACGTTGCCAGTGCGTCAATAAAATAAAAATACATATACTGCCAGAGCCGTGCTGGAGTCAGAGTACAATAGGCGTAAAAGCCTAGGATTGATTGTGACAGATGCATCCACAGATAGTCCCATATGAATCGTCAGTGTGTCAGTATATCAGACATGTGAAAGCTGGTCGGCCAATCCTTGACTTTTAGTCTTGGTGCGGTGGTCCAGTGGAAAGATGCCTGGTTGCTGATGCTATGCGGAGTTGCAGAATGGTGGTTCGATCCCCCGACCGGGCGATGGTGATCAACAAATTAAACTAACGGGTGCATCACTGTCGGCTAAGTTAGCACAAGGAAATTGAAACCGCACGTTGCCAGTGCGTCAATAACATAAAAATACATATACTGCCAGAGCCGTGCTGGAGTCAGAGTACAATAGGCGTAAAAGCCTAGGATTGATTGTGACAGATGCATCCACAGATATTCCCATATGAATCGTCAGTGTGTCAGTATATCAGACATGTGAAAGCTGGTCGGCCAATCCTTGACTTTTAGTCTTGGTGCGGTGGTCCAGTGGAAAGATGCCTGGTTGCTGATGCTATGCGGAGTTGCAGAATGGCGGTTCGATCCCCCGACCGGGAGATGGTGATCAACAAATTAAACTAACGGTTGCATCACTGTCGGCTAAGTTAGCACATGGAAATTGAAGCCGCGCGTTGCCAGTGCGTCAATAAAATAAAAATACATATACTGCCAGAGTCGTGCTGGAGTCAGAGTACAATAGGCGTAAAAGCCTAGGATTGATTGTGACAGATGCATCCACAGATAGTCCCATATGAATCGTCAGTGTGTCAGTATATCAGACATGTGAAAGCTGGTCGGCCAATCCTTGACTTTTAGTCTTGGTGCGGTGGTCCAATGGAAAGATGCCTGGTTGCTGATGCTATGCGGAGTTGCAGAATGGCGGTTCGATCCCCCGACCGGGAGATGGTGATCAACAAATTAAACTAACGGGTGCATCACTGTCGGCTAAGTTAGCACATGGAAATTGAAGCCGCACGTTGCCAGTGCGTCAATAAAATAAAAATACATACATACATACATACATACTGACGGGCGACCCGGCAGGCAGGCAGACATGCAGACAGACAACCAGACAGACAGACAGACAGACAGGCATACAGACAGACAGACTGACTGACCGACCGACCGACAGACGGCTCGATCTCCTGACCGGGAGATTGTGATCAACAAATTAAACTAATGGGTGCATGACTGTCGGCTAAGTTAGCACATACAAATTGAAGCCGGACGTTGCCAGTGCGTCAATAAAATAAAAAAATACATATATACTGCCAGAGCCGTGCTCGAGTCAGAGTACAATAGGTGTAAAAAGCCTCGGATTGAATCGTGGCATGTGCATCCACAGATAGTCCCATATGAATTGTATCAGACATGTGAAAGCTGGTCGGCCAATCCTTGACTTTTAGTCTTGGTGCGGTGGTCCAGTGGAAAGATGCCTGGTTGCTGATGCTATGCGGAGTTGCAGAATGGCGGTTCGATCCCCCGACCGGGAGATGGTGATCAACAAATTAAACTAACGGGTGCATCACTGTCGGCTAAGTTAGCACATGGAAATTGAAGCCGCACGTTGCCAGTGCGTCAATAAAATAAAAATACATATACTGCCAGAGCCGTGCTGGAGTCAGAGTACAATAGGCGTAAAAGCCTAGGATTGATTGTGACAGATGCATCCACAGATAGTCCCATATGAATCGTCAGTGTGTCAGTATATCAGACATGTGAAAGCTGGTCGGCCAATCCTTGAATTTTAGTCTTGGTGCGGTGGTCCAATGGAAAGATGCCTGGTTGCTGATGCTATGCGGAGTTGCAGAATGGCGGTTCGATCCCCCGACCGGGAGATGGTGATCAACAAATTAAACTAACGGGTGCATCACTGTCGGCTAAGTTAGCACATGGAAATTGAAGCCGCACGTTGCCAGTGCGTCAATAAAATAAAAATACATACATACATACATACATACTGACGGGCGACCCGGCAGGCAGGCAGACATGCAGACAGACAACCAGACAGACAGACAGACAGACAGGCATACAGACAGACAGACTGACTGACCGACCGACCGACAGACGGCTCGATCTCCTGACCGGGAGATTGTGATCAACAAATTAAACTAATGGGTGCATGACTGTCGGCTAAGTTAGCACATACAAATTGAAGCCGGACGTTGCCAGTGCGTCAATAAAATAAAAAAATACATATATACTGCCAGAGCCGTGCTCGAGTCAGAGTACAATAGGTGTAAAAAGCCTCGGATTGAATCGTGGCATGTGCATCCACAGATAGTCCCATATGAATTGTATCAGACATGTGAAAGCTGGTCGGCCAATCCTTGACTTTTAGTCTTGGTGCGGTGGTCCAGTGGAAAGATGCCTGGTTGCTGATGCTATGCGGAGTTGCAGAATGGCGGTTCGATCCCCCGACCGGGAGATGGTGATCAACAAATTAAACTAACGGGTGCATCACTGTCGGCTAAGTTAGCACATGGAAATTGAAGCCGCACATTGCCAGTGCGTCAATAAAATAAAAATACATATACTGCCAGAGCCGTGCTGGAGTCAGAGTACAATAGGCGTAAAAGCCTAGGATTGATTGTGACAGATGAATCCACAGATAGTCCCATATGAATCGTCAGTGTGTCAGTATATCAGACATGTGAAAGCTGGTCGGCCAATCCTTGACTTTTAGTCTTGGTGCGGTGGTCCAGTGGAAAGATGCCTGGTTGCTGATGCTATGCGGAGTTGCAGAATGGTGGTTCGATCCCCCGACCGGGAGATGGTGATCAACAAATTAAACTAACGGGTGCATCACTGTCGGCTAAGTTAGCACAAGGAAATTGAAACCGCACGTTGCCAGTGCGTCAATAACATAAAAATACATATACTGCCAGAGCCGTGCTGGAGTCAGAGTACAATAGGCGTAAAAGCCTAGGATTGATTGTGACAGATGCATCCACAGATATTCCCATATGAATCGTCAGTGTGTCAGTATATCAGACATGTGAAAGCTGGTCGGCCAATCCTTGACTTTTAGTCTTGGTGCGGTGGTCCAGTGGAAAGATGCCTGGTTGCTGATGCTATGCGGAGTTGCAGAATGGCGGTTCGATCCCCCGACCGGGAGATGGTGATCAACAAATTAAACTAATGGTTGCATCACTATCGGCTAAGTTAGCACATGGAAATTGAAGCCGCACGTTGCCAGTGCGTCAATAAAATAAAAATACATATACTGCCAGAGTCGTGCTGGAGTCAGAGTACAATAGGCGTAAAAGCCTAGGATTGATTGTGACAGATGCATCCACAGATAGTCCCATATGAATCGTCAGTGTGTCAGTATATCAGACATGTGAAAGCTGGTCGGCCAATCCTTGACTTTTAGTCTTGGTACGGTGGTCCAGTGGAAAGATGCCTGGTTGCTGATGCTATGCGGAGTTGCAGAATGGCGGTTCGATCCCCAGACCGGGGGATGGTGATCAACAAATTAAACTAACGGGTGCATCACTGTCGGCTAAGTTAGCACATGGAAATTGAAGCCGCACGTTGCCAGTGCATCAATAAAATAAAAATACATATACTGCCAGAGCCGTGCTGGAGTCAGAGTACACTAGGCATAAAAGCCTAGGATTGATTCTGACAGATGCATCCACAGATAGTCCAATATGAATCGTCAGTGTGTCAGTATATCAGACATGTGAAAGCTGGTCGGCCAATCCTTGACTTTTAGTCTTGGTGCGGTGGTCCAGTGGAAAGATGCCTGGTTGCTGATGCTATGCGGAGTTGCAGAATGGCGGTTCGATCCCCCGACCGGGGGATGGTGATCAACAAATTAAACTAATGGGTGCATCACTGGCGGCTAAGTTAGCACATGGAAATTGAAGCCGCACGTTGCCAGTGCATCAATAAAATAAAAGTACATATACTGCCAGAGCCGGGCTGGAGTCAGAGTACAATAGGCGTAAAAGCCTAGGATTGATTGTGACAGATGCATCCACAGATAGTCCCATATGAATCGTCAGTGTGTCAGTATATCAGACATGTGAAAGCTGGTCGGCCAATCCTTGACTTTTAGTCTTGGTGCGGTGGTCCAGTGGAAAGATGCCTGGTTGCTGATGCTATGCGGAGTTGCAGAATGGCGGTTCGATCCTCCGACCGGGAGATGGTGATCAACAAATTAAACTAACGGGTGCATCACTGTCGGCTAAGTTAGCACATGGAAATTGAAGCCGCACGTTGCCAGTGCGTCAATAAAATAAAAATACATATACTGCCAGAGCCGTGCTGGAGTCAGAGTACAATAGGCGTAAAAGCCTAGGATTGATTGTGACAGATGCATCCACAGATAGTCCCATATGAATCGTCAGTGTGTCAGTATATCAGACATGTGAAAGCTGGTCGGCCAATCCTTGACTTTTAGTCTTGGTGCGGTGGTCCAGTGGAAAGATGCCTGGTTGCTGATGCTATGCGGAGTTGCAGAATGGCGGTTCGATCCCCCGACAGGGGGATGGTGAGTAACAAATTAAACTAACGGGTGCATCACTGTCGGCTAAGTTAGCACATGGAAATTGAAGCCGCACGTTGCCAGTGCGTCAATAAAATAAAAATACATATACTGCCAGAGCCGTGCTGGAGTCAGAGTACAATAGGCGTAAAAGCCTAGGATTGATTGTGACAGATGCATCCACAGATAGTCCCATATGAATCGTCAGTGTGTCAGTATATCAGACATGTGAAAGCTGGTCGGCCAATCCTTGAATTTTAGTCTTGGTATGGTGGTCCAGTGGAAAGATGCCTGGTTGCTGATGCTATGCGGAGTTGCAGAATGGCGGTTCGATCCCCCGACCGGGAGATGGTGATCAACAAATTAAACTAACGGGTGCATCACTGTCGGCTAAGTTAGCACATGGAAATTGAAGCCGCACGTTGCCAGTGCGTCAATAAAATAAAAATACATATACTGCCAGAGCCGTGCTGGAGTCAGAGTACAATAGGCGTAAAAGCCTAGGATTGATCGTGACAGATGCATCCACAGATAGTCCCATATGAATCGTCAGTGTGTCAGTATATCAGACATGTGAAAGCTGGTCGGCCAATCCTTGACTTTTAGTCTTGGTGCGGTGGTCCAGTGGAAAGATGCCTGGTTGCTGATGCCATGCGGAGTTGCAGAATGGCGGTTCGATCCCCCGACCGGGAGATGGTGATCAACAAATTAAACTAACGGGTGCATCACTGTCGGCTAAGTTAGCACATGGAAATTGAAGCCGCACGTTGCCAGTGCGTCAATAAAATAAAAATACATACATACATACATACATACATACTGACGGGCGACCCGGCAGGCAGGCAGACATGCAGACAGACAACCAGACAGACAGACAGACAGACAGGCATACAGACAGACAGACTGACTGACCGACCGACCGACAGACGGCTCGATCTCCTGACCGGGAGATGGTGATCAACAAATTAAACTAACGGGTGCATCACTGTTGGCTAAGTTAGCACATGGAAATTGAAGCCGCACGTTGCCAGTGCGTCAATAAAATAAAAATACATATACTGCCAGAGCCGTGCTGGAGTCAGAGTACAATTGGCGTAAAAGCCTAGGATTGATTGTGACAGATGCATCCACAGATAGTCCCATATGAATCGTCAGCGTGTCAGTATATCAGACATGTGAAAGCTGGTCGACCAAACCTTGCCCTTTTAGTCTTGGTGCGGTGGTCCAGTGGAAAGATGCCTGGTTGCTGATGCTATGCGGAGTTGCAGAATAGCGGTTCGATCCCCCGACCGGGAGATGGTGATCAACAAATTAAACTAACGGGTGCATCACTGTCGGCTAAGTTAGCACATGGAAATTGAAACCGCACGTTGCCAGTGCATCAATAAAATTAAAATACATATACTGCCAGAGCCGTGCTGGAGTCAGAGTACAATAGGCGTAAAAGCCTAGGATTGATTGTGACAGATGCATCCACAGATAGTCCCATACGAATCGTCAGTGTGTCAGTATATCTGACATGTGAAAGCTGGTCGGCCAATCCTTGACTTTTAGTCTTGGTGCGGTGGTCCAGTGGAAAGATGCCTGGTTGCTGATGCTATGCGGAGTTGCAGAATGGCGGTTCGATTCCCCCGACCGGGAGATGGTGATCAACAAATTAAACTAACGGGTGCATCACTGTCGGCTAAGTTAGCACATGGAAATTGAAGCCGCACGTTGCCAGTGCGTCAATAAAATAAAAATACATATACTGCCAGAGCCGTGCTGGAGTCAGAGTACAATAGGCGTAAAAGCCTAGGATTGATTGTGACAGATGCATCCACAGATAGTCCCATATGAATCGTCAGCGTGTCAGTATATCAGACATGTGAAAGCTGGTCGGCCAATCCTTGACTTTTAGTCTTGGTGCGGTGGTCCAGTGGAAAGATGCCTGGGTGCTGATGCTATGCAGAGTTGCAGAATGGCGGTTCGATCCCCCGACCGGGAGATGGTGATCAACAAATTAAACTAATGGGTGCATGACTGTCGGCTAAGTTGGCACATAGAAATTGAAGCCGGACGTTGCCAGTGCGTCAATAAAATAAAAAAATACATATACTGCCAGAGCCGTGCTCGAGTCAGAGTATAATAGGCGTAAAAAGCCTAGGATTGAATCGTGGCATGTGCATCCACAGATAGTCCCATATGAATCGTCAGCGTGTCAGTATGTCAGACATGTGAAAGCTGGTCGACCAAACCTTGACTTTTTAGTCTTGGTGCGGTGGTCCAGTGGAAAGATGCCTGGTTGCTGATGCTATGCGGAGTTGCAGAATGGCGGTTCGATCCCCCGACCGGGAGATGGTGATCAACAAATTAAACTAACGGGTGCATCACTGTCGGCTAAGTTAGCACATGGAAATTGAAACCGCACGTTGCCAGTGCATCAATAAAATAAAAATACATATACTGCCAGAGCCGTGCTGGAGTCAGAGTACAATAGGCGTAAAAGCCTAGGATTGATTGTGACAGATGCATCCACAGATAGTCCCATACGAATCGTCAGTGTGTCAGTATATCAGACATGTGAAAGCTGGTCGGCCAATCCTTGACTTTTAGTCTTGGTGCGGTGGTCCAGTGGAAAGATGCCTGGTTGCTGATGCTATGCGGAGTTGCAGAATGGTGGTTCGATCCCCCGACCGGGAGATGGTGATCAACAAATTAAACTTACGGGTGCATCACTGTCGGCTAAGTTAGAACATGGAAATTGAAGCCGCACGTTGCCAGTGCGTCAATAAAAATAAAAATACATATACTGCCAGAGCCGTGCTGGAGTCAGAGTACAATAGGCGTAAAAGCCTAGGATTGATTGTGACAGATGCATCCACAGATAGTCCCATACGAATCGTCAGTGTGTCAGTATATCAGACATGTGAAAGCTGGTCGGCCAATCCTTGACTTTTAGTCTTGGTGCGGTGGTCCAGTGGAAAGATGCCTGGTTGCTGATGCTATGCGGAGTTGCAGAATGGCGGTTCGATCCCCCGACCGGGGGATGGTGATCAACAAATTAAACTAATGGGTGCATCACTGGCGGCTAAGTTAGCACATGGAAATTGAAGCTGCACGTTGCCAGTGCGTCAATAAAATAAAAGTACATATACTGCCAGAGCCGTGCTGGAGTCAGAGTACAATAGGCGTAAAAGCCTAGGATTGATTGTGACAGATGCATCCACAGATAGTCCCATATGAATCGTCAGTGTGTCAGTATATCAGACATGTGAAAGCTTGTCGGCCAATCCTTGACTTTTAGTCTTGGTGCGGTGGTCCAGTGGAAAGATGCCTGGTTGCTGATGCTATGCGGAGTTGCAGAATGGCGGTTCGATCCCCCGACCGGGAGATGGTGATCAACAAATTAAACTAACGGGTGCATCACTGTCGGCTAAGTTAGCACATGGAAATTGAAACCGCACGTTGCCAGTGCGTCAATAAAATAAAAATACATATACTGCCAGAGCCGTGCTGGAGTCAGAGTACAATAGGCGTAAAAGCCTAGGATTGATTGTGACAGATGCATCCACAGATAGTCCCATACGAATCGTCAGTGTGTCAGTATATCTGACATGTGAAAGCTTGTCGGCCAATCCTTGACTTTTAGTCTTGGTGCGGTGGTCCAGTGGAAAGATGCCTGGTTGCTGATGCTATGCGGAGTTGCAGAATGGCGGTTCGATCCCCCGACCGGGAGATGGTGATCAACAAATTAAACTAACGGGTGCATCACTGTCGGCTAAGTTAGCACATGGAAATTGAAGCCGCACGTTGCCAGTGCGTCAATAAAATAAAAATACATATACTGCCAGAGCCGTGCTGGAGTCAGAGTACAATAGGCGTAAAAGCCTAGGATTGATTGTGACAGATGCATCCACAGATAGTCCCATATGAATCGTCAGCGTGTCAGTATATCAGACATGTGAAAGCTGGTCGGCCAATCCTTGACTGTTTTAGTCTTGGTGCGGTGGTCCAGTGGAAAGATGCCTGGGTGCTGATGCTATGCAGAGTTGCAGAATGGCGGTTCGATCCCCCGACCGGGAGATGGTGATCAACAAATTAAACTAACGGGTGCATGACTGTCGGCTAAGTTGGCACATAGAAATTGAAGCCGGACGTTGCCAGTGCGTCAATAAAATAAAAAAATACATATACTGCCAGAGCCGTGCTCGAGTCAGAGTATAATAGGCGTAGAAAGCCTAGGATTGAATCGTGGCATGTGCATCCACAGATAGTCCCATATGAATCGTCAGCGTGTCAGTATGTCAGACATGTGAAAGCTGGTCGACCAAACCTTGACTTTTTAGTCTTGGTGCGGTGGTCCAGTGGAAAGATGCCTGGTTGCTGATGCTATGCGGAGTTGCAGAATGGCGGTTCGATCCCCCGACCGGGAGATGGTGATCAACAAATTAAACTAACGGGTGCATCACTGTCGGCTAAGTTAGCACATGGAAATTGAAACCGCACGTTGCCAGTGCATCAATAAAATAAAAATACATATACTGCCAGAGCCGTGCTGGAGTCAGAGTACAATAGGCGTAAAAGCCTAGGATTGATTGTGACAGATGCATCCACAGATAGTCCCATACGAATCGTCAGTGTGTCAGTATATCAGACATGTGAAAGCTGGTCGGCCAATCCTTGACTTTTAGTCTTGGTGCGGTGGTCCAGTGGAAAGATGCCTGGTTGCTGATGCTATGCGGAGTTGCAGAATGGTGGTTCGATCCCCCGACCGGGAGATGGTGATCAACAAATTAAACTTACGGGTGCATCACTGTCGGCTAAGTTAGCACATGGAAATTGAAGCCGCACGTTGCCAGTGCGTCAATAAAAATAAAAATACATATACTGCCAGAGCCGTGCTGGAGTCAGAGTACAATAGGCGTAAAAGCCTAGGATTGATTGTGACAGATGCATCCACAGATAGTCCCATACGAATCGTCAGTGTGTCAGTATATCAGACATGTGAAAGCTGGTCGGCCAATCCTTGACTTTTAGTCTTGGTGCGGTGGTCCAGTGGAAAGATGCCTGGTTGCTGATGCTATGCGGAGTTGCAGAATGGCGGTTCGATCCCCCGACCGGGGGATGGTGATCAACAAATTAAACTAATGGGTGCATCACTGGCGGCTAAGTTAGCACATGGAAATTGAAGCTGCACGTTGCCAGTGCGTCAATAAAATAAAAGTACATATACTGCCAGAGCCGTGCTGGAGTCAGAGTACAATAGGCGTAAAAGCCTAGGATTGATTGTGACAGATGCATCCACAGATAGTCCCATATGAATCGTCAGTGTGTCAGTATATCAGACATGTGAAAGCTTGTCGGCCAATCCTTGACTTTTAGTCTTGGTACGGTGGTCCAGTGGAAAGATGCCTGGTTGCTGATGCTATGCGGAGTTGCAGAATGGCGGTTCGATCCCCCGACCGGGAGATGGTGATCAACAAATTAAACTAACGGGTGCATCACTGTCGGCTAAGTTAGCACATGGAAATTGAAGCCGCACGTTGCCAGTGCGTCAATAAAATAAAAATACATATACTGCCAGAGCCGTGCTGGAGTCAGAGTACAATAGGCGTAAAAGCCTAGGATTGATTGTGACAGATGCATCCACAGATAGTCCAATATGAATCGTCAGTGTGTCAGTATATCAGACATGTGAAAGCTGGTCGGCCAATCCTTGACTTTTAGTCTTGGTGCGGTGGTCCAGTGGAAAGATGCCTGGTTGCTGATGCTATGCGGAGTTGCAGAATGGCGGTTCGATCCCCCGACCGGGGGATGGTGATCAACAAATTAAACTAATGGGTGCATCACTGGCGGCTAAGTTAGCACATGGAAATTGAAGCCGCACGTTGCCAGTGCGTCAATAAAATAAAAATACATATACTGCCAGAGCCGTGCTGGAGTCAGAGTACAATAGGCGTAAAAGCCTAGGATTGATTGTGACAGATGCATCCACAGATAGTCCCATATGAATCGTCAGTGTGTCAGTATATCAGACATGTGAAAGCTGGTCAGCCAATCCTTGACTTTTAGTCTTGGTGCGGTGGTCCAGTAGAAAGATTCCTGGTTGCTGATGCTATGCGGAGTTGCAGAATGGCGGTTCGATCCCCCGACCGGGAGATGGTGATCAACAAATTAAACTAACGGGTGCATCACTGTCGGCTAAGTTAGCACATGGAAATTGAAGCCGCACGTTGCCAGTGCGTCAATAAAATAAAAATACATACATACATACATACATACTGACGGGCGACCCGGCAGACAGGCAGACATGCAGACAGACAACCAGACAGACAGACAGACAGACAGGCATACAGACAGACAGACTGACTGACCGACCGACTGACAAACGGCTCGATCTCCTGACCGGGAGATGGTGATCAACAAATTAAACTAATGGGTGCATGACTGTCGGCTAAGTTAGCACATACAAATTGAAGCCGGACGTTGCCAGTGCGTCAATAAAATAAAAAAATACATATATACTGCCAGAGCCGTGCTCGAGTCAGTGTACAATAGGTGTAAAAAGCCTCGGATTGAATCGTGGCATGTGCATCCACAGATAGTCCCATATGAATCGTCAGCGTGTCAGTATATCAGACATGTGAAAGCTGGTCGGCCAATCCTTGACTTTTAGTCTTGGTGCGGTGGTCCAGTGGAAAGATGCCTGGTTGCTGATGCTATGCGGAGTTGCAGAATGGCGGTTCGATCCCCCGACCGGGGGATGGTGATCAACAAATTAAACTAATGGGTGCATCACTGGCGGCTAAGTTAGCACATGGAAATTGAAGCCGCACGTTGCCAGTGCGTCAATAAAATAAAAGTACATATACTGCCAGAGCCGTGCTGGAGTCAGAGTACAATAGGCGTAAAAGCCTAGGATTGATTGTGACAGATGCATCCACAGATAGTCCCATATGAATCGTCAGTGTGTCAGTATATCAGACATGTGAAAGCTGGTCGGCCAATCCTTGACTTTTAGTCTTGGTGCGGTGGTCCAGTGGAAAGATGCCTGGTTGCTGATGCTATGCGGAGTTGCAGAATGGCGGTTCGATCCCCCGACCGGGAGATGGTGATCAACAAATTAAACTAACGGGTGCATCACTGTCGGCTAAGTTAGCACATGGAAATTGAAGCCGCACATTGCCAGTGCGTCAATAAAATAAAAATACTTATACTGCCAGAGCCATGCTGGAGTCAGAGTACAATAGGCGTAAAAGCCTAGGATTGATTGTGACAGATGCATCCACAGATAGTCCCATATGAATCGTCAGTGTGTCAGTATATCAGACATGTGAAAGCTGGTCGGCCAATCCTTGACTTTTAGTCTTGGTGCGGTGGTCCAGTGGAAAGATGCCTGGTTGCTGATGCTATGCGGAGTTGCAGAATGGCGGTTCGATCCCCAGACCGGGAGATGGTGATCAACAAATTAAACTAACGGGTGCATCACAGTCAGCTAAGTTAGCACATGGAAATTGAAGCCGCACGTTGCCAGTGTGTCAATAAAATAAAAATACATATACTGCCAGAGCCGTGCTGGAGTCAGAGTACAATAGGCGTAAAAGCCTAGGATTGATTGTGACAGATGCATCCACAGATAGTCCCATATGAATCGTCAGTGTGTCAGTATATCAGACATGTGAAAGCTGGTCAGCCAATCCTTGACTTTTAGTCTTGGTGCGGTGGTCCAGTAGAAAGATGCCTGGTTGCTGATGCTATGCGGAGTTGCAGAATGGCGGTTCGATCCCCCGACCGGGAGATGGTGATCAACAAATTAAACTAACGGGTGCATCACTGTCGGCTAAGTTAGCACATGGAAATTGAAGCCGCACATTGCCAGTGCGTCAATAAAATAAAAATACATATACTGCCAGAGCCGTGCTGGAGTCAGAGTACAATTGGCGTAAAAGCCTAGGATTGATTGTGACAGATGCATCCACAGATAGTCCCATATGAATCGTCAGCGTGTCAGTATATCAGACATGTGAAAGCTGGTCGGCCAATCCTTGACTGTTTTAGTCTTGGTGCGGTGGTCCAGTGGAAAGATGCCTGGGTGCTGATGCTATGCAGAGTTGCAGAATGGCGGTTCGATCCCCCGACCGGGAGATGGTGATCAACAAATTAAACTAATGGGTGCATGACTGTCGGCTAAGTTGGCACATAGAAATTGAAGCCGGACGTTGCCAGTGCGTCAATAAAATAAAAAAATACATATACTGCCAGAGCCGTGCTCGAGTCAGAGTATAATAGGCGTAAAAAGCCTAGGATTGAATCGTGGCATGTGCATCCACAGATAGTCCCATATGAATCGTCAGCGTGTCAGTATGTCAGACATGTGAAAGCTGGTCGACCAAACCTTGACTTTTTAGTCTTGGTGCGGTGGTCCAGTGGAAAGATGCCTGGTTGCTGATGCTATGCGGAGTTGCAGAATGGCGGTTCGATCCCCCGACCGGGAGATGGTGATCAACAAATTAAACTAACGGGTGCATCACTGTCGGCCAAGTTAGCACATGGAAATTGAAACCGCACGTTGCCAGTGCGTCAATAAAATAAAAATACATATACTGCCAGAGCCGTGCTCGAGTCAGAGTACAATAGGCGTAAAAGCCTAGGATTGATTGTGACAGATGCATCCACAGATAGTCCCATATGAATCGTCAGTGTGTCAGTATATCAGACATGTGAAAGCTGGTCGGCCAATCCTTGACTTTTAGTCTTGGTGCGGTGGTCCAGTGGAAAGATGCCTGGTTGCTGATGCTATGCGGAGTTGCAGAATGGCGGTTCAATCCCCCGACCGGGAGATGGTGATCAACAAATTAAACTAACGGGTGCATCACTGTCGGCTAAGTTAGCACATGGAAATTGAAGCCGCATGTTGCCAGTGCATCAATAAAATAAAAATACATATACTGCCAGAGCCGTGCTGGAGTCAGAGTACAATTGGCGTAAAAGCCTAGGATTGATTGTGACAGATGCATCCACAGATAGTCCCATATGAATCGTCAGCGCGTCAGTATATCAGACATGTGAAAGCTGGTCGGCCAATCCTTGACTGTTTTAGTCTTGGTGCGGTGGTCCAGTGGAAAGATGCCTGGGTGCTGATGCTATGCAGAGTTGCAGAATGGCGGTTCGATCCCTCGACCGGAAGATGGTGATCAACAAATTAAACTAATGGGTGCATGACTGTCGGCTAAGTTGGCACATAGAAATTGAAGCCGGACGTTGCCAGTGCGTCAATAAAATAAAAAAAATACATATACTGCCGGAGCCGTGCTCGAGTCCAGTATAATAGGCGTAAAAAGCCTAGGATTGAATCGTGGCATGTGCATCCACAGATAGTCCCATATGAATCGTCAGCGTGTCAGTATGTCAGACATGTGAAAGCTGGTCGACCAAACCTTGACTTTTTAGTCTTGGTGAGTAGTTCAATGGAAATATGCCTGGTTGCTGATGCTATGCGGAGTTGCAGAATGGCGGTTCGATCCCCCCGACCGGGAGATGGTGATCAACAAATTAAACTAACGGGTGCATCACTGTCGGCTAAGTTAGCACATGGAAATTGAAACCGCACGTTGCCAGTGCGTCAATAAAATAAAAATACATATACTGCCAGAGCCGTGCTGGAGTCAGAGTACAATAGGCGTAAAAGCCTAGGATTGATTGTGACAGATGCATCCACAGATAGTCCCATATGAATCGTCAGCGTGTCAGTATATCAGACATGTGAAAGCTGGTCGGCCAATCCTTGACTGTTTTAGTCTTGGTGCGGTGGTCCAGTGGAAAGATGCCTGGGTGCTGATGCTATGCAGAGTTGCAGAATGGCGATTCGATCCCCCGACCGGGAGATGGTGATCAACAAATTAAACTAATGGGTGCATGACTGTCGGCTAAGTTGGCACATAGAAATTGAAGCCGCACGTTGCCAGTGCGTCAATAAAATAAAAAAATACATATACTGCCAGAGCCGTGCTCGAGTCAGAGTATAATAGGCGTAAAAAGCCTAGGATTGAATCGTGGCATGTGCATCCACAGATAGTCCCATATGAATCGTCAGCGTGTCAGTATGTCAGACATGTGAAAGCTGGTCGGCCAATCCTTGACTTTTAGTCTTGGTGCGGTGGTCCAGTGGAAAGATGCCTGGTTGCTGATGCTATGCGGAGTTGCAGAATGGCGGTTCGATCCCCCGACCGGGAGATGGTGATCAACAAATTAAACTAACGGGTGCATCACTGTCGGCTAAGTTAGCACATGGAAATTGAAGCCGCACATTGTCAGTGCGTCAATAAAATAAAAATACATATACTGCCAGAGCCGTGCTGGAGTCAGAGTACAATAGGCGTAAAAGCCTAGGATTGATTGTGACAGATGCATCCACAGATAGTCCCATATGAATCGTCAGTGTGTCAGTATATCAGACATGTGAAAGCTGGTCGGCCAATCCTTGACTTTTAGTCTTGGTGCGGTGGTCCAGTGGAAAGATGCCTGGTTGCTGATGCTATGCGGAGATGCAGAATGGCGGTTCGATCCCCTGACCGGGAGATGGTGATCAACAAATTAAACTAATGGGTGCATGACTGTCGGCTAAGTTAGCACATGGAAATTGAAGCCGCACCTTGTCACTGCATCAATAAAATAAAAATACATACATACATACATACATACATACATACATACATACATACATACATACATACGGGCGGGCGACCCGGCAGGCAGGCAGACATGCAGACAGACAACCAGACAGACAGACAGGCAGACCGACAGACAGACGGACAGACAGACATACGGACGGACGGGCGGGCGGGCGGGCGGGCGGGCGGGCGGGCGGACGGACGGACGGACGGACGGACGGACGGACGGACGGACGGACAGACAGACACGATCGCAATACCTCTTCCTACCGGGCAACCACACAAAACCACACAAAACAACCACATCCTGATAAATCTGGGTTAGCTAACAGTCTTGAATACACAACGGCTCCGCTTTTAGGAGCTCTTTAAAATGCAGCCAATTCTGTCAATATCTTGTTACAACGTTAGACGATAGACTCTCAGTGTAACAATTTCAAGTTAACCATACTGGTAAGCTGTTGAATATTTTGAAAAAAATTCCATAGGAGCCTGTTACTGCAACAACTTCCAGTCAAATTAATTTCAAAATATCCAACAAAATTCCTCTTTCATTCTAAACGGATGATCGAATTGCGTATTCCGCTTTCAAAGGGTTAATTGCACGCGTATGATCGATTCTATGTATCACTTGCAGACAGAGGAAACCCAGACAATGCAAACACGCACATCCTAGTTAGCATTTGCGCCTTTCTTCGACTCCGCAAGACAAATGATATCACATGGTAATCGACCACAATCAACGGGAGCATACATGAACCTTATTGGATTAGGGAACATCAAATAATCTGTTTCAGGAGTAAATTGATTATTTTCTGCGTCGGTTGCGGAAACCTTAAAACAGTCATTGAGAGGGGGGTCCTCGTCCAGCTCGACGCCATCACACCCCACGAAGCAAGGTTGTAGGTGAGCAGTAGCTAAACAAGTATTATATTTTCTGAAGTCAACGTGTGAGCGGAAGGAAATATTAGCGTATAACTAAATCAGCGCATATCAAATTATAGGCCAGTAAGAAAGCTTATTCGTCGTCGTTTTTAGTTTTGTGTTATTGGCCGCTAACGCGTAGATATACTGGGCCATGCCTATCTTTGAGGTGCTTCCCTGAAGTGTTGTGTAGCTCCGCATCAACATGTTTCACGTTTCACCCCAGCACTAGACCTATGACAATTAGTACATTACTGCGACGCGTGGCACTCCCTCAGTTGCCATGATTATAAGGTAATGGGCGTGTGCCGTATGACGCCACGTCATAGGTAAACACCGATTTTATTTTGTGAGTCACCTCCTAAAACGTTTCGCAACCGAAACCGTGCGCCAACAAAAATACTGTCCGAAAGGAGCGCCGCTTTTCGGCAGATCTGTAGACCGCCTTACGCGTGACGGTTTTGCAAATGTATGACGTAATAATGCATACGTGATACACTAATACATATACGGCATGAACATTGCGGGATCGTCCTTCACAGTTAATTTAGTTTCACACAATTAAACAGCTTAATCGTATACTGTTCTGTAAATTGAGCTTCAGAGCGTGCATGGGTCGATTGCTCTCAATACGGGCAAATCGTGTGTGGGGCTTAGCTAGAAATGGGCGGGGCATGGCTAAAACTGGTTTCCTCCATGCTGAAGTATAAAGACACTGTTAAACGCGTTTGGAATGTTCTCCAACGCTGGCTTAGTATGCACGTTTGAAATAAAAAAAATACATACTCAAAATGTTTGCTGAAACTGTTATTTGTATCTGACGTTTCATGTTGAATGTACAATCCAATGCAAATTGCAATACACAATTATGACAACTGTATAAAAAATGGAAAAAACATGGCGAAAAAATAGGTGTAAAAAATGTTATGTACCCCTGTATCTATACAATCAACATAAATCTCCTAAAATATTGGCATCTTTATTAAAATGTATTGTAGACTCAATAAGAGAAATGAGGAGGTGGTCCATATATGCATTCCTTATTCTCCCCGAAATGTTGAGAAATAGGACTCGTTACACCCGATACTTAAACCGGTTGCCTGATAGACAAGTCCTATAGTATCTGCGTGATTGGCCGAGGATCTCAGTCCCGAAGACAACCACTCGGTTTGTACTTTTGCACAACATGTTTTCCGATGGGAAAGAAACGCCGCTATATCTCGCGCGCGAGCTCCTTGTTTACTCTTTGCTGTGAATATATGCACCTTTTGTTAAAATAAAAGTGTTATAATTATATACTTTTAGGGGCTTAAATTGTGTCTCTAGATTTATTGAAACGAAATAAATCTTAAAATATGTTGATTTCCTTACAAACAAATTAATATATATTTTAGGTTGCGAAATTGAATTAGAGACACGAGTCCCTAATTCAACTTCACAACTAAAACACTTAATTAATTTATACGGAATGAAACCATCATATGATAAGATCTATTTAGTTTCGTGACATTCACCCCTCTAAAATTATACAATTTAAAAAATTGTATTTCCAACCATTTTGCTGTGGATATGTACCTTCAAGTAGAGCTTCATATTAAAACAATAGCAGACGCCGCACCTAGCCAAACATATAGGGAAAAGTAGCTAGAAGTATATTTCTGAAGTACCGCATCAGGTGTTGTCCAACGCAGAGAATGTAAACAATCAAAATCATTGGAAATCATTTTCTGCTTTAGTCCCAAAGCATTGCTTGGTAATCGAGTGACAAATAGTACCGGCTTACATACACCCAGTGTTGCCCACAACATCTGATTTTTAGGGGTCCCAAGGTCCCCACACTCTCAGATTTGGGGGTCCCACTGTAAAATATGGGGGTCCCATGGGGTCCTCATCTGAAATATGGGGGTCCCATGTTTTTTTCTTAACATAAACACAACACATTGATCTAATTATAAAGCACTTTATTAAACATGTTGAAAGCACTAGGTATGACATTGTGTAAATAATGTTAATGTGTATATAGAGAATATTAACTATGCATAGTTTATTAACCTTTAGCACTTAACACTTTGGGCCTCTATTGTAGATCACCAAAATACCTATTTTTGAAAGTTTAACACTGGAATGACTGGCTCTAAACAGTGCCAGTCATTTCAGTGGTAAATTTTCAAAAATATATATTCTGTGATCTACAATCGTGGCTAAAATTGATATATTGAAATGGCCATTGTATATGTAACTAATGACATTTGAACTGCATATCAATAAACAATAACTTACAGCACTGTACTTGTTTGTTGTCTGATAAACCAACAAACCTACATTGACAACCTTGTATGATTAACATTTCCAAAGACCACTATATTAGTAATTAGCTAAGACCACTGCATTAGTTTTTCTATAAAACCCTAACTTGACTTTAGACGAATTGAAAAATTACGAGTACCTGGGGCGAGTTTGCTCAAGCACGACTTAACCTACTTCGATATAATGCGCGCGTATTTTTTTATAATGTAACTGGAATGACTAAATATAGTGGAATACATAGGCTAAGATCAGACAAAACAATAATTTATCAAAAATAATCTGTATAAATCAGATTAAAATGCGTAATTAGTGAAAATATATCAGCCAACAACCTGATAAGTCTAATTCATAGGGAGTAACTATGTAACGCGATTGCTAATTGGTTGAAGCATAGATAACGCATTAGCGTGTATCCAATAAGTACGCTTGTATCAGGGAGCTTTGAGCTATGTGCTGTTTGAAAAAATGACGATATCGTTGAACATCGTTGCTGGAATGAACTTTTGAGTTGAGAAATTGGGAACCCCTAACGATCGAGTATTGTTAAACATTATAAACACTAATCCATCAGTCAATCAATCAGCCGCTATTGCTAAATAAAAGACGGCTTATAGCGCTTATTGATACCGTTATTCAAACAGCAATACACAGACACCGCCGCTAATCCGTCAAATGGCCATTCAAATGTAAAAGATATCATAATATCTTCCATATATTCCTTCATCCATTTAGATACTTTGATAAGTAAATGGAAAAACACATTTTGGCTGTAGTCGTTGCTCCTTTAGGCAAGTAGGCATGCGCAAATTAATTTCAAAATGTTCAGCATATTAGTTATAACAACTTTGTGATCTGTCCAATGTTCTGAGATGTGAAACGATTAAGACGCCCAGACACTTTTGTATACGCTTGATCAGTTGTATTGGATTTCTCCGGCATGAGTTCCTCTAGAGGGAGATACCGCTGTTATCCAATCAAATACTGACACGTCACACTGACGTTTAGCACAACAGACAGAAACATGGCGGGTATTTTTGCAATTTGTAGGCCAAACAAGGCGATTAACATCGGGTTTGTAAACTCATTATTTATCAAATTAGATCAAATGGAATATTAAGGATGATTTGGGGATTGTGTTTACAACTAAATGTGGTGATTGAATCTGATTTATGGGCATTAACAACTTTGAGTTGTGCAAGAAAACATACAACAAATCGTAGTCTTAAACAACACAGTAAGTTCGTTTTTATTGAACACACAATGCATTAGGTATATTTCTTAAATTAAAAACCTGCACAAATAAATATACACACACGATAATATAATCGATAATTAAGCACACGCAAAGTTACCAGTTTCTGTTACACTTTTTCACTGTGTCCCTCGTGCGTCCTCGGGGACGCAGAGGGTTAATTTGTATGCGTCCCTCTGCCATTTTTATGCGTATATAGGCGCAAAATGACGCACAAGGGCAACTCTGCATACACAATATTGCACTACACAGCATAGCGCATTGCTTTCCGGTAGGAAATTGATTACTTCCTGCGCACGAGTTACGTGCGGAATCCTAATAACACTAAGTTATTTCCGCGAAACCGTTCTCCTACCGTGGCTGAGATAGTGTTCATTATTCACGAAAATTAATGCAATATTTTTGCTCCTAAAACGCACAGTGAGAGATATTTTACGCGGTATTAGTAGAGAGAGGCATGGGACGCTTGTATCTGAGCAACCATTCTGGCAAAGGAATTCTAATCCAAGACCCTGTTGTGATCGTCTGTGTGCAAATCTGCTGATTAATGGATACGTCCAAACTGTCACTCACGTATATAACATCATAGTGAACTACGTCACGTGCATGCTGACGTCACAATCAAAATGCGTAATGAATGACGTAACTAAATATGTGATGAACTTTTAAAAGCCTGTCAGGTGTACGAAATGCATGTCTTTACATATTTAATACACATTCTGTTGAATATCTTGAAACTAATTTGACTGGACGCTGATGCTGCCATAGGCACCAACAACACCAAGTCAAAGTTAGTTTCAACATATTAAGCTTACCAATACATCATAGATGCCTTGGTATTGTGATTCTGGGAATTCAGGGTTCGATCGAACGGGTGGGGCTTAGCTTGAAATGAGCGGGGAATAGCTAACCGTGTATCCATCCATTGGCCATGGTGATAGTAATGCATTCTCTATAGCATGTATTACATGCTCCAAGTAACCATTTTAAAAAGAAAGACAAAATATGAGCAGACTAACTACTGGTAATACAAGGATCAAAGTGTTAATTAAGATGTTTGCCACGCATTCGCGCCATACAGGAATCCATGTTCAATGTCTGACATGATATTACCGGGTTCAGGGGAGTGGAACATAGACGTATGTGTTTTATAACCAAATATGCTTTTACTGTACCAGCATTACTATTATGTGTCGATAAACCACAGCGTTACTCACTAGGAACTGTAACTATCTTTAGATTAAAAATCACTTATTATTCCCAACATCCGCATGATTGCGCTGCAATGCGCTGGCGTTGGCTGTTGCCCGTATTAGATCAAATGGTCACATTACTTCTGCGGGTGCAATCATTCTCATGCCAGTCAGAAAGCGTTTTACTCAAAAATGGATGACGTTGAGTTGATATCATCTGCCTGTACAATGAAAGTTTTCTCAGTTGGCTGCCCTTTCCTGAAAAATCGCATTTTTAAAAGGGGTAATACATTTTTATTTATTATGTCACGCATTTGCTTATTGGACGCACCAGCAAATATGTGTATATTTTATGTACAAAAACTCATCATACTAGATATTCCTGTGATCTAACATGCCACTCATAAACTATGCATGGCATTTTAAGCTTGTTAACTTGCCCGATAAAGAACGATACTCAGTTAACTAGTGTGACATTTCTCCAGGCGATGCAGGTTGTTGGGAGTAACGTTTCAACCAGTGGACCTTTCCAGTTTTTGCTAAGCCCCACCCACATATAGCTAAGCTCCACCAATTCCTCGCTCGTGATGGGATCGATCGATTCCTGAACTCCCTGACTATCAATTTCCAGAAAACTATACAGAAAATGTGGTGAATATTTTGAAACTAATTTGACTGGGTGCTGTTGCTGCCTATGGCAGCATCAGCGCCCAGCAAAATTAGTTTCAAGATATGCAACAGAATCTTTATTAAATAGTAAAGACATACAATTCGTACAACAACGCATAGTCCGTCTTCAATTATGCGTTCGATGTGTACTTATCTAAGTCATTTATGACGTCATAATGACGTCATTGATTATGATGTCAGTATACACGTCACGTAGTTAATTGTGACGACATATGATGGACGGGTAGAGTGGCAAGGTATATTCGAAAAAAGCCTGGTCTGTCTTCCTCGGTATATCCGCTGGACAGCAACGGGTTCCTGTCAGATTAACTTCAAAATGTTCAACATCTTTCCTGTATAGTTGCTTTGAAATTGGGACTCTGGTGATTTAATGTTCAAAAGGTAAAATAATTGCTTGTATTTGATGGGCATATTTGGAAAAGTCATGTGATCAAAGGTAGCAAAATTGTAAAGGAGTCGAGGGAAAAGCTTATTGTAGGGTTGGCAATAACAAATAAATACAAATTTTGCCTAATTTAAATATATTTAGACGGCAAATTATTGTCTTTCAGTTTACCTTATTTTGATACTTGGAATAATTCATTTTATAATGTTTACTTATCTCAACATATCTTTAACTCCTTCGCTTTCCACACACGAGTAGAAGCTAATTAATAACAACGCAGACTGTATATCTGGGTATTGGTTCGTATCAACTAAAAAAAGCAAGCGCCAGGAACCGTGAAACACCCCGGTGTGCGTGCAACATCCTGAGGGGCAAACTCTCCATGCAAATACCGAAGCATAGCATTGTTTCCGCGACATTCAACATGATGGATGATTATTTACCCACTTTTGGCCAATGCCATGCTCAGTATAGCCAGGTGTTGGTCGGTCTAGGCGGAATAGCATATAATCTATGCTGATGTTAAGTTGTTAATCAGGGAAAGTCAGAAAGCAGAGCCAATATGCATACAGCAACACTAAATGTATAAATTAGATAGATGAGATGAGATAGTGAAATACATACATGGGTGCATACTCAAACCTGAGCATTTGGGAAATAAACTAAAATCTAAACTCTAAAATAGATGAGTCCATTTCAAGCTGTACCCCGCCCGTTTTATATATAGGCCGCCCATATTTTACATGTGGGTGACTCGATTTTTAACACTTTTAAACCTGTAATCTGATAATTGTAAATGTACAGTAACTATACCGGTAAGTTGTTGAGTATGTTTAAACTAATTTAAACCGGAACAGTTTCTGCCTACGACAGCAACAGTTGCCAGCAAAATTAGTTTCAAATTATTTAACATAATTGTTAATAAATTATACATTCATCAAACGCATACATTTCAGACGCTTTTGCGACGGACGATTTCATCTTCCCCAAAGTCCCTACACCATTGTGATTGCGGCGCCAGCTAACACGTGGCGTAATTGAAGGTGACGTCAGACACATGAGAACTCGGATGCCTCCACATGGTTGAATAATACAAGGAGTCAGTTCATTAACAGCATCATAGTCTGCTCTCAGTGACGTAGCTTAGATAAGTTAGAACCATTTTTGGAAGTTGGCAACACATGTCTAGATAACGAGTACACTAGTGCTCGGCATCTGTTCTTTCGCGTCCATGTGTTGCATTCTTATTTTATTTTTTTTAATTTTTGTATTTATTTATTATTATTATTTTTTTAAATAATAAATAAAAAATAAGTTAGCAACACATGCCTAGGTAACGAATACATTAATGCGCAACCTCTGTTCTTTCGTGTCTATGTGTTACATTCTTCTAGGAATGCTCGTCTGTAGATTAATGTATTGTATTCTGTTAATTATGTATGAGATCGTGTCGAGTACAGCACTTATAAATGGAAAATGTCATAGTTTTAGCCGGGCTCGAGTCCTCGCGAAAGTGCCTGTAGACATCAATAACAATTTGTATATACAATATGGCCTGCCATGGAGACAGTCCGTCATGTGAGGATAGGAGAATTATTTCCTTCGAAACACACGCTCGTAAGAGCCGGTGGGTAATGTAGCATGCACACTCTGACGGCTTTTGCAACCGGTAATTACCTGTCGCAACATACAATATTCAAGAAACTATGGCTTGCTAAAAATGTGTCCACGTTCTAAAGAATTCCCGTTGCAGCACATATCAATACTTTGTACAATTTCACCTCTTGGTGTGAAACCGCAATCACCATTGCCATTATTATACATTTTCATTTGGAATATTGATAAAAGCAGTCTGCGTTACATCGAACTTCGAACGATAATTTACTTTGGCGAATGTTCCTTCGTCTTTTTGCTTATAATTAGATGATGAAACCAATCCTAATACACATATTTCACGAGACCTGCATAGCGTAATCAATGTTCTAATTTGTATTCTTGACTGACTTGATTTATATGGACAGATGTTTAATATAGACTTAGATTAGTTCAGATTAGGTGTCACAATCTGTTGAATGACATTGTAGAATACATCTTATTTATATTTGCTTAACAGACAAAACATGAACAATTATATTCTTGTTTGTGATGTTTTGGTGCAAATAGGTGACTACGATAAAGAGGCACGGGAAAATATATTACGCTAGTACCGGTACTCGTTCGCGTATTCAATGGACCTTTCTGGTTTTAGCCATGCCCCGCCCATCTCTATCTAAGCTCCACCCACACATCGCTCGTGATGTGATCGATCGATCGCTGAACACCCTGACTATCAATTTCCAAAAAACTCCATAGATAAACTGTTGAATATTTTGGAACTGATTTGACTTGGCGCTGTTGCAACTGCGCCCAGTATATACAATATTCAACAGCATGTGTATTAAATAAAAAAGAATTACAAAGCCGTACAATTCATACAACGTGTCGGACTGTTTGAGATTTGATGGCGGCCTATATGGAACCATTTGTGACGTAATGATTGTGACGTCATCATACACGTGCTGAGCTGATTATGACGTCATACGAGATCAGATGGTGGATGGGTACTCTGGAAATATGAATTGTTCATTGGTGTTTAATGCTTGGTGAGCTATGTAACAGACAACCTGTCAATTTATCAGGCTACTACCTAGCGATTATTGAATTGTACCTAACGTAAAAAAGTATGTTTTCCCTGCCTTGTAATCGTGCGGAAATTGTAGAGAGAAATGTGCCATTACTTCAAATCAGTGGGCCACTAGGTGCTGCTTATATGCACATTTGACTACCTACTTGTTGGCAAGACCAGATGTGCGCGAGCCTGTAAAAGCTCACATGCATACGTTTAGTGAGTTGTGGCAAAAATACACAGCATGCATATGTAACTGTCACAATTGCCACTTCCACTTAGGGTGGTGCGAAACCGAACACCCCCCCCCCACCCCCACACACACACATACGCACGCGCGCGCACACGCACGCCCGACAGGACGCACGCACACGTAGTGGCAGGCACTACACAATCACAGCGTAGATTCATGATACTCTTATTTGCTTACACTCACATACACGATGTCTAGCTAATACAAACATTCTTCTTATCATTTCCAATTAAACGAATCCCGAGGAAATACAACCTCGTACAAACTTAATTAGCATTTGCGCGATTCCGCAACAAGACAAGCTAAACGCTATCACTTGATAATCGACCATTAGCAGCGGTATCGTGTACACGGGCCATATTGAGTTAGGAAACATCAAATATGTAGTATCCTTGGTAATTTGATTATTTCCTGTGTCGGTTGGGGAATCCTTAGAACAGCAATATGAGGCAGAGCTCCAAAGAACGCCAATGGCTATTGTTCGAGAACTCGCGTATGTTCCAGGAATAGCATTGTGCAAGAAATACAGAATCTCAAACGAGGTTGTGTCGGATTTGGCATACAAGTTTAGTAAGATCTCAATTGAACTTTTCAGTGTATTCTTCAATCATATGGCATCATAATCAACTACGGGGCATGTAGGAAGACGTCATTATCAATTAAGTCATGAATGACGAAGATAATTTCGTCTCAAATTGACGACGACTAAGCGTTGTCGTACGAATTATATGTCTTCACTATTTAATACCATTGCGTTGAATATTTCGTATCTAATTTGGGTGATCGTTTTTAATTGTTGCTGCTACAGCACCCAGTCAAATTAGTCTCAAAATATTCAACAGCTTACCCATATAGTTTTATTGAAATTGATAGTCAGGGATCGATCGATGCAAAACACGGCCGAAGTGTGGACGGAGCTTAGCTTGAGATGGGCGGGACATAGCTAAAACTTGATTCCTTCATTGGCACTAGCTTTTGCGAATTTAATGGCAACTGACAAAGTGTGTGAGATTCTATTTATCGCAGAAGCTATTTTCTAGAACTTTCATGTTGATTCTTTGTCATTTTCTTTGCACGCACATATTATTTGTGTTTAACGTTTTACGCTAGGTTTCACTACGCAGGGTTTTGAGGAATTCGTGAATTCGGTTTCTCAGTCAATCTTATGACGTCATAATCAACGGCATGACGTGTCGTATGACGTCATAGCTAAGTACGCCATGAATGCCTCGATGTATTTGATCTTAAACGTGTAATAGTCCGTCAGGTTGTTCGAATTGTATGTGTTTACTATTTAATAAACACGTCGTTGAATATTTTGAAACCAATTGGACTGGGCGCGGCTGCTGCCTATGGCGGCAACAGCACCCAGTCAAAGCAAAATATTCAACAGCTTACCTGTATATTTTTTGGTAACTAGAGATTCATAGGGTGCAGGGATTTATCGACCGCAACACGAGCAAATCGTAGGTGGAGCTTAGTTAGAGATGGCCGGAACCTAGCTAAGATTGGAGTTCTCCATACACGACAGAATATGGTGACACAGGCAATATTTTATTAGCTCAGCTCTTAAAGTTCCTGTGAGGGCATGAGATCGATAACGAATTTCAATTAAGTTTATGATCTATTGCACTATTTAAATACAATAACCTCACTTTGGAGTGGGGGGAAATTTATTAGACATCCCAATAACGAGATTAAATGGCGCCGCAGTCTAAAACTAAAATTTTTGAAAATCTATTAGGATAATAAATGGTTCTATGGGTAGCTATATTCACATATTAATAGGCCTAGGCTACAACGAGTAAACATCGGCCAATAAATAATGAACCAAATCGGCAATATGTCAATGTAGGGGACAAATACTCTTTAGGGACTAACAGTAGTAGGCCTAATTGCGGATCCAATAATATCATCCTTTAAAACATTGTTAAATATCGGAGATGAATGGATGTGGGTGTGATGAGGTGGGTGGGAGAGGTTGAGGATGGCTGCATGTATGTGGTATGCCTACATACATTTTCGCACATGGCGTTTTGCTGCCCGTATGGGCGTGAATACTGTAAAGTAGCGAAACATTATTCCTTGGTCATTGTTTTCATGCGTAAATGTAATCTATAATTTTGCTAACATAGTGCCAGTGTTCATATCTGAAAGAAGACATAGCCTGCAAAGTACAGTTACAATCGTTTCTGAAAATTATGAATGTAAAATTGTGTGTCTTAAATGAGTTCCAGGAGTGAGTTTTTCCGTGATTTGACCGCAATTGTTTAACTATATGCTATATATTTTAACAAGGCGTTTGCATGAGACAGATATATGGATTAGGACGTTAGCTTCAACAAAGTGTGAGGGTGAGTAGGGCGTGGAGGGCGGGGGAGGAGGGTGGGGTGGGGTGGGGTGGGTGGGGGTGGGGTGGGGTGGGTGGGGTGGGGGTGGGTGGGGGTTCTATGCTATTTATAATCAGGGGTCAGTTTCACAAAGGTGCGGAAGTACGATATTGGACGTAAATATGGCGTAAGTACGGTAGGGGGCGGGTTTCACGAACAGCTCGTTACTTACGGGGGGGGGGGGGGGGGGGGGAGATACATATGGTCGTAACTTACGCGTGGGTCACAGCACGCGTAAGTTAGACGAACACGTCTAACTCAAAACATCAAGTTCGGAATCTCGTTTTCCAGCGTACACGGCGAGTATTCACGAGAGGATAATTAGGTCATCATTTAGGTCGGGAACACGTTTTAAAAATTAGATCTGTTTATTTATATCTCTCGTTTGGGCACTTCGCATATTTTCCAGAATGCAGTACTATCGACACAAACAGATCATCTCTGAAAGGTTTGTTTTTACTATATAATTTAAGCTGTCAAAATGAGCCACCAGATTTCGAATTTCCCTATTGCTGTTCTGAAAGAGCACTGCTCTGCTCAAGCATGTCAAAGCTACGGCTTTGATCTAAAGCTACAAGCAACATTTTGTTCGTTGAAACAATCGCGCCATCGTCCTTTGGACAAAAACAAAGCAAAAATCTTAGTTCTAAGTCTCTCCATTCTGGATGATGGCGGCGTACCGTGTCTGTTATATCTGTCTAACATATCGACGCTGGTTTTGCATCGCTGCTACGAATTGTATTAACTTTATTACGGTTTTTAAGCGAATTGTAAATGTTCCAGAAACCGTTGGGGAACAACTAGCCATTGCTAGACTGGTCCCTGGCGCTCTGTATCTGTTTGCGGAACGCCAGCATCGTTGGACCTTTCACCCCAACACCGACAATATGCATTCAGATTCAGATTCAAGATCAATTATTATTTTACTTCAGTTTAAATTTTATATTTTGACTTGTAATATTTTATTTGTCATTTGAATCTGAATCTGAATGCATATTGTTGGTGTTGGGGTGAACGGTGAAATTATCTCATTTCAAGATAAAATGTTAGCATTTCTGACCAAAATATGTATCTTTCCAGCCAAAATGTGTTTTGAAACTTATTTACAAGTATTCTGATTCAAATACTGAGGTTCCAGGTGAGTAATCTCCAGGGCGTTTATTTGTTGGTAATTTATGAAAATATCATAGCCACTAATTTTCATGGTGATAATACTTTATAATTTTTTTAATTTTTGATCCCTCTTAAATCACAACTACATGACAAATGCTATAAAGCGACACAGTTCATTTGCTAGAATAGGAGAAAGCCATCCAATTTAACGATTGAACACTTAAGCCAGCCAAAACCGCTTCCTCAGTGCTGCTGAGAAATGACCATTTCCAAGAAGACTATTTCTCGAATGACTGGTATTGACTATTGTTATGAAACACTGGAGAAATTGACTAAATGGTTTAGTCATGCAAAATCATGATGCCCTTGAACTGTCATATCCAGGCTAGATTACCAGATTTAACCAATGTACAATACTGCTAGTGTTTTGAGCAAAGGGTGAAATATATCATCTGACACAGTAGATGCTGGTAAACTAGCTTCATGAATTTGTAGTATGAGTGTCTTTCCCATGACTCTGGCACATAAGTATCATCTGAAACATAAACAAAACATGTTTTAAATAATTACGGATAGTCTATACAACTCGCATGCTTTGACATAAAGACATGTACATACAATGTCTCATTTTGTCAGGTGTGTGCCATGGTCAAAGGGAAATGGTACATTTTATCTTGTTTTATACAACAACATGATCAGAGATTGCAGACCCCGGCCCTCCCATTTTCATCACATTGTACATCTTTCCTATTCTTCAGATGTTGTCATAGTATGCCCAAAAATGTGAAACGCTAGTGTACGGTCACACCCTTTCAAAATTCTTATGTAAAAACCTTGGTCTAGCTTTTTTTTTTGGATCATGGACAATGTTGGATATCATCTTTCACGAATAAAATCATTTGTGTTAAAATTTGAGTAAAATCTGATTAGGTTTTATGGAAATCGCGACACGCACACACACGCACGCACGCACGCACGCACGCACGCACGCACGCACGCACGCACGCACGCACGCACGCACACACACACACACACACACACACACACACACACACACACGCACACACACACACGCACGCACGCACGCACGCACGCACGCACGCACGCACGCACGCACGCACGCACGCACGCACGCACGCACATACCCGAATAAAAATAATGATGATAGTAATTCTGAAATGATGCTCAACCCCAATAATGCTTCTTTATTGGAATTAGAAGTAACGCATACGACAGTGTTGACAATAATTTACTGGTTTTAGTTTTCTATACTCTATGGTTCCCCTAGCAATTATTTGCACTGATTGACCCTGCACTATAATTAAAAACTGACAGCTGTCACATTGCAAGCAGCTGTGTTTTCACGTTATGTCATAAGCAACGACGATTCTCGCCTTAGCGTTCTAGAGAGTTCCGCGTCTAAGTTACGCGTTTTATTATTTGCGCGTTTATTTACGACGTCTTTCGTGAAACTGACGTAGGCGCGGTGCTTAAGTATAGCGTCTAAGTTAGACGGGGGCGTAACTTACGCACCTTTGTGAAACCGGCCCCCGTACTGTAGTCTAGTGACCAGTTGTGTGCCCCTTCAACTCACGCGGACGCCAGTGAAAGCCGCGCTGTCACTGCCTAAAATGTAAACAAACAGTGTGTTCTTGATACTGTTTTACGTAGACTATATGCTATAAACAAATAGATTAGTTTTATTAATAGATGTATATTTAATTAGCGTTTTAGTTAATGTTAAGCACCTAATTGCTATAGTACAATCGTAAATGTATTCATAGGCCTATACAATGGTAGATTGTAATCGTACACGCCACAGTTTACGTGCGGCTACTAACACAGAAAAAGTTATGCATTTGTGTACATGATGATGATCCCACACGCGTGTTTATAGCCTGCGTAACATCGTTAAAGTCAATCCAGAAAGATATAAGCCACATATATATATATATATATATATATATATATATATATATATATATATATATATATATATATATATATATATATATATATGCATTCGTTAATTGTACTCCAAATAGTGTGTAGTAATGTTTGATTAGCTGAACCTCGCACCGACCATATATACTATGTATGATCGACTCCCACATCTGTCCATGTAGCCTACACGCACACCGTAGGCTAGATTGCATATTGCTCTATTAGAATAACGTCTAAAGCACATGGGATGACTGAAAATGCATACCCCTAGTATTTTTGCATAAGCCTACGTTTGCAATTCTCAAACCAATGTAATTTCAGGTATAATTCACGTGCAGGACACCCGCTGTTACTGTCACAACCAAGTGGCGTATGTTAGCATTATTAGTATGTTAGTCACCATACAGGTTTGCCCTTTAATCGACAAAAATATCCACGTTTGCGCTATTACTGAATCTGTGTGCAACCTGGACAATATATACTGTCCATGTGTGTACAATGCATTGCCCTACAATACCGATGTGTACAAAAAATAGGTGCGTAGGTGCATAATACACGCAGTAGCATGCGCTTATATGTTCACCATGGTATTATTTCGAATAGTAATCTGACAGGAATTGATGGCCGCTTCCGGGTGTGACGTCACAACTTTAGCTTGATAGCTTAAAACGTTTGGTTGTCAAGATCGTTTCTTTGTGCTTATTTCAGGTTTGGCTGGGCCGATTTAAAAAATGTAAATAGCATTTACTTATTTTAGTAAAGGAGAATATATATTATGAGTGTCAAGTTAATCAGAGCAAGCGCGTAGCAGGCCCTCACAACAGCTTTAAACTGTTTATCATTGATCCATTAATATATAGGTCCATACCTTCCCCTACAATGCGTCAAACGGTGACACCATTAAAATGCTCGTTTTGAAAGATTGTGCACAGGAAAGACACAGTTCTCAATAACTCAAATTCCCCTGAAAGAACATTACCATCCTTTGTAAAAGGCTGCCTGTGGCGTCCCGGAGATGTGTGATACGTTTGGGATCAGAATGTTAAAGCCTAATGCCACCGCGGTCGCTGCGTCTACCAAGATTATATCGGCATTGTTAATTATATTTAATACTTCAGATACGGCGTCGCATACAATGCATTCTTTATCATTACGACTGGCGGATGTTGCTGTCTAAGAACACAACATTCCCACTTGCATTTACAATTGAAACGGTCAACAACTTAACCGCGTTCATTTTTTTAAACATTTTTCGTCAGAATCGCGTCATCGCTAGCTCCAGCACATAACGTATTACGGGCGGTAGGCATAGTGTTCTGACTATGGCGATTCATTCTCCGTATTCGGTTCAAACAACCAATTCGATCAGTCCGGTATATAAGCGGCACTTCGTTAATCTCGTTAAAAGATTGCAGAGGGGCACGTGTTAACACAAAATATCTGAGATTGTCTTAGGCTAATTTGGTGGTCGTAATGATTGGCGATAGCGTTAAGTCACATTAGAAAGATTTATATAATTTGCGCATACCACTGACGTAAACAAGGTAGCCTATTTGGCACCTTTATTATCTGCCAAAAGTGCAATGCACTCACTGAGAGGAACACGGATGCGGCCGAGTCAAGGCGGAAAATGCATACGTTATCTGCCAGATTGGCTTGAAGTTCGCAAGAACAAAGCGATGCAGATACACGCGAATCGTATTTACACAGAAACCCGGATTTCTTGGGGGAAATGGCGCTATCTTACTGTCCCGCACTCCTCCCTTGCAATTAAATCGGGCACGTATTTTTAGTCTATAGGTTAGCCACTATTGCGTCAGCAGTGCTGTTGAGGACATGAGAACGATAGTTTTTTTGAAAATGTACTACTGAAACGAATGTCTCGGTACCGAGCCAGTCACTTCAGTTTTGAGTTTATTGCGCTGTTTGTGTCCACGCCGGCCAAAACAACCTCTGCGGTGTTCTTGCAAAATACACATTTGCGAGAGAACTCAAAGCTATGTTGGTAAATGCCAGCAGTATATTTACAAAAAAGGTGTCTTCTCTGTGCCTGCTATACATGGAGGAATCATGTTTTAGCTATGGCGCACACATCTATAGCTACACTCCATACACGCTTTGACAGTGTTATGATCGATCGGCAAATCGATCCTTACCTAATCTCCCTGACTATCCATTTCCGGGAAACTATACAGGTAAGCTGTTGAATATTTTGAAACTAATTTGACTAAATGCTGTTGCTGCCTGTGGCCTATGGCAGCAACATCGCCCATGTATCGTGTATTGAATAGTAGACATACAATTCGGACAATAAAGCGTAGTCCGTACTCAATTAAGCGTTCGTGACGAACATTCATAACGTAATGGCTTATGACGTCATCCTGCACTACACGCTGTTGATTATGACGTTATATAATAGACTAAGAACTGGACTCCTCCATTGGCATTCACTAAGTAAACATTCTGATTTTCTTGACCAATCTTGAGCGTTTACAGTTTACATGATATGACTAGCATTTTGAGCAACTTGGGGCGCTGCTGATACCCGAGGTGTAAATTGGATGACAATCAATCATTATCGAATTCAGTAAATAAAAAATTTAGAAATCAGCACGTTGTTGATTATAGTTAGGAAGAAATATTTGAATTATTATATAATTTTTGCAATCAAATGAACCATAAGAAAAAAGAAAATATCAACCAAATTAAGTCTAATTATCCTGTGTGGCTTTATTTCGGGCGTATCGCATCGTAAATCGACTGGAAACTAACCATACCAGTTTACATGCACCTATATTGTATAACAAAACATAACATGATGCTTGGCTGTAGTAAATGCATTACTTCCAGTGCGTAAGCTGCTTGTGGAATCCTTATAGCAGCACGTTAGTTCCACGAGCTCGTTCTCCGTGGAAAGCTGAGATAGCCTTCATTTATCACGCAAATTGATGCAATATTTCTGCTTCTGAATACGCGCAGCGAGGGCGATACTTTACACGCTACATTTAAGGAGAAGCATGGCACGCCCGTATCGCTCCAGTAATTGCGGCCATGAGATACAATGGTTTGATCAACTGTGTGCACATCTGATGTTTATGTGAGCATTGTGGTGTTATTTCGTTTGCTCTAACGATAGCCCTTTAATGACTACATTTGGTCGAAAATCAAAATATTTGCTCATTGAATGCCTACTTGCAGGCTAAGTGAAGTCTATTTTTTTTAATTGACTACTGGAATGGCTGGCTCGGTTACCGAGCCAGTCATTCCACTGGTAAATTTTCAAAAGATTGTCTTCACATGGCCTGTCAATGGACATTTTTCAAGACCACTGCATAGGCCGGTTTGAACCGGCTTCGTCATAAACGCGTTAACACAATCTTCTCATGGATACGCAAGAGTATGTTAGTCCTAATATCCTGGAATCGGTTCATGTTTGAAATCAGTTCCAGTTGGTGACATGCTATGAGCTCCTATTGCAATAACGCAATCCGTCACGGGCTAAGTGGACCAAAAGCGGCACCTGCTGCAGAGGTCGAAAATTAGAAAAATATTGCGTTAACCCCATGGTCAAGTACGCTGTTTAAATTATGTTGCCCGACTGTATTTCCAGGTTTCCCCATTTGTGTAAATCTAATGCTGTTGAAAATATGTATTGTAGTAAGCTATACAGACTACAGAATCCTTGTGAATATCAACTCAACCATTTAACCCTTTAACACTCATATCAGCCAAAAGCGGCTTCTGCAGTGGTCGTGACAAATGTCCATTTGCAGACCAAGATAATACTTTTTTTAATTTACCACTGGGATGACTGGCTCGATAACCGAGCCAGTCATTCCAGTGTTAACACTTTCAAGAATAGTCTTCTCATGGTCTGCAAATGGACTTTTTCTATGAGAAAGTTTAAATTCTCTTGAACAATTTGAGTGCTAAGTGATTAAGACTAAATACAATAATTGAGTACATATACAGCCCTAAAAATAACACATTATCTAGGTTGTCCCCCAGGGGACCAATTGCCCTGCAGTAAAAAGTGATTGCCCCGGACCGCAGGAACTTGTAATTTTCGCGGCCTGACTGCAGTGGCCTCGATACATGTTTATCTCCAGTCCAAGAGAAGACTATTTTTGAAAATGTACCACTGGAATTAATGGCTCTGTAACCGAGCCGGTCATTATAGTAATACATTTTCAAAGAGTAATTTTATCTTGGCGTACAAATGGAACAGGATTGAAAGAAATTTGAATTTCCTTTGATGTCCAAGCTGGCCAGAACGCCGTTTTCAAAAAGCTATATTTGCAAAGTTCGTTAATAAATTTACAGAGAGTCTTTCCTTGACCAGTGCATGGATATTCACTGAGCAACAATTTCTATGGATGATTTTACTTTATCCATCAATCATATACCGTCATAATCAGCGGCTTGTACCATGCCGTCATAATCAATTACGCCATGAATGTCGTCGTTAAGTTCGTCACAAAGGCTTAATTAACGACAGACTAAGCGCTAATTGTAGTATGGCTTTACTATTTAATAAATGTGCTGCTGAATATTTTGGAACGTCAAATTAATTTCAAAATATTCAACAGCTTACCTGGAAAATGTATTGGAAATTGATTTACACGGTGTTCGGAGATCGATCGATCCATCACCGGCGAAGTGTGGGAGAAGCTTACCAAAAATTGAGCGGGGTATAACTAGAACTGTATTCCTCCATTAGTTTGAAATGTGTTGACCAGTAAATAGTTAATTGATATAAAGAACGTGCGCTGGTGACATGGGAGGGGTTAAACTCTCGTGTGTCTAGGGCGAATTAAAGAGCTCAAAATACTAGTGTTTATCAATTAACCATTTAATTACCAATATCTTTCAAACAAATCTTAGCCAGTGTCCGATAATTATTGCAGACCACGAAGTATTTTTAAAGGTTTACCAGTGGAATGACTAGCTCGGTTTTTATTTATAAATATTCTTCTCTTAGCCTGCAAATGGACATTTCTCAGGATCACTGCAGAGGTGTATTGTTTACCAACTTAACCATTAATGGATTAAATTGACAACTAAGTAAGCTGTTGAATATTTCGAAACCAATTTTACTGGGAGTAGTCAAATTTTGATCCTGCTAATTCAGGTTTCAAGCTATATACATCGATGCGCATACGCATACAATGTGGCCGGAGTATGACTAGAAATGCGCGTGGCATAGCTAGAAATGAATCCCTCATTAAAGACGTTGACAAAATTGCGGGAATTTAAGAAGTATATACACGACACCACTACATACAACATACAAATTCAAACTGACAATTTTTTTTGTGAGCATCTTCCCGTTCTGGTTGTCAATGGGAGATAAGATTGAACCATCGTTGGAAGTGTGTACCAAATACCAATGCACTAAGTACTACCCCTAGTACACGGCCTCGGTTCCTTGACGTTTATCAATTGCATTCATCGAGGAATGCTCGTTTGTAATTTAATTTATTGCATAATGTTAATTACATGTGGACTCTTTTGTCGAGTGCAGGGCACTTATAAATCTAAACTGTCATATGCGCGGTATTCTCAGAGCGCATGTCTTCACGAGCACGTCAGCTAGACAGCAATAACCGTTATTCTCTACAGGAGGACCTGTCAAAGATTCCGTGATGTTATAACCGGAGATTGCTCCGCCCGGAGACAAACCATCATACGCAGGAATGTATAATAGAATTTGTCTAAATGCTAATTAATTGCCTGTTGATATCGTGCACCTACCAATAGCGGGACTTCTAGCTATACTCAGCCCATTTGTTTTTAGAATTCACCGTTCGGAATGCAGGGTTATGAATTTTCACGTGGCGTGTAGGCTTACGCGATTACGTGATTTAATCATAAATCGCAATTATGTTTTATATCGTGAATTTATTTGATTAAAAATTAAATAATCGAATAATCGTGAATATTTTTTCTATTGCATAAAATATTTCAAAACCTAACTTTCAATTACTTTTAAATGCGATCGGTCATGAAACGGACATTTTGCTTACTGAATTTGTGCCCATTTGCAGGGCAAGGAAATACTATCTTTGAAAATGTATTACAGGAATGCCTGGCTCTAGAATCGAGCCAGGCATTCCAGGAATACATTTTCAAAAATCGTCTTTTCTTGCCCTGCAAATGAGCTTTTAGAAACAACATTGGCAAATTTCGTCATTGATATTCTTTTGTTGTTATGTCTTGGTAATCCAAGCTGATTAATCGAGTCACGACGATTAATTTTTAATAATCGATCGCGATCACTCAGCGCAATACTCGCACTTGCCTAGTGGCGCGTGTATTCTCTGTGCCTGATCTGTGGTCAGCGCCGTTATTGGGGTCCACTCTGAACATGTGTCCCTACAACTATGATTTGTAATACACGGTCACATGTATTGACCCTTAATCTGGCGTAGTCATTGTATGTTGACACGTTGGTATGTACTACACTCAGACCCGGAATACGGCAAGGGCTAACGGGGCTAGAGCGACGTGTCCGCGAAGAATAAGGTACCCCAAACTCAAAAACAGTTATCGCAGTTTAACACTTTGAACCTGTACTCCCATTATCTTACATTTGCTCGTGGAGTATACGTAAGCTGTTGAATATTTTGAAACGAAGTTGGATGAAGTTGTCTGGAGGATGGTCCAGTATGGTCGCCTACCACCCCCCCCCCCACCGCACTCCAACCCTGCAAAAATCGTATTTATATTTGCACTACAGACAGAGGTAAATATTGTGTCCATCTTGGTGCAAAACATTGACTACAATAAATATGAGTTGTAAAATAGATTATTCCAATGCCGATGCTATTTCAATTCAATTGCCCATCATGATGATGGATGCAACGCGCAATGTGTAGCTTTAAAATGCCAATTTCTAAAGCTAATATATGGATGTCATTGAGTTGTACCTTGGGTAAGATCTTTTAATACATATTTCATCTAGAACTTAAAGAGAGAAAATATGTAATATATTCGCGTTGATTCATTCTAGGGAAATGTTATTCCGTGCATGCACATGGGATGTATTGATAGTAGAGGCCACATAAGTGCGAACTTATACAGGGATGGGCGATCCTGTTGCCTAGTGGCGGAAAAACTCCACAAGCGCTCGCTATTGCTACTCTCCTGAACTAGGAATACATTGATTAACAATTTAGAGGTCATATACCAGGAACGACAATGGACCTTTCCACCGTATCAACCAATCCTAGGACGTTATAATCGATAGATAGATAGATTTATTCACACAATAGGCCATTGGACCCTTGAGTGCAAATGGTTACACATAATGTGATATGGCGGACAAATCAACTAAGTGCATTACAATTGCAAGAACATATTCATTCTCATATTTTATATGTTATTAAATCATATCATATTAAATTATATGTTCGCAGGCTAATTTGGTTCATATACATCTGGACCACCGCGCCAGCCGCGGATCCATCAATGAACCATGGGTCGATTTCCTTAGCAGACAAAGGGGCACCTAGGTATTTGGGGCTACATTATCAAAATGCTCAGGTGAGCTGTCCGCGGAAATCGACCGTAGTCCATTAACAGACCGAGGCTGGTCACACGATAGCCCGATTTGCAACTAAGATACTGATAAACGAAAACAACATCACCACACACGCGCGCACGCACATACACACACGCGCGCCGCACATACACACACACTCTCTCTCTCTCTCTCTCTCTCTCTCTCTCTCTCTCTCTCGCTCTCTCTCTCTCTCTCCCTCCCTCCCTCCCTCTCTCTCTCTCTCTCTCTCTCTCTCTCTCTCTCTCACACCCACACTCAGACAGTATAATACCATTTCCAATATCACCACCCTTCGTTTCCAAATATGTTAAGTCGAAAGGGAAACGAAGAGCGGGATCCGGTCTAAGTATATAAATCACTCAAGGTCAACACTCCTCGCTTTCAAAATAGCGGGTCGAAAGAAAAGCGAGGAGTGAGACCAGGATGCACGCGCTCACACAATCACTTTCGCTCGCACACCTTCACAAAGTCATGCCTAGAAATTAAAATTGGGTTTTGAAACGTTGATTTGGTTCTTTCACATCGAAAGAGGACCACTCTGACACTCCATCACTGGAACCACTGGATTGTTTATCGAGCCAGTCCTTCCAGTGATAAACCATCAGAATAGTACCGCATTCTCCAACGTGACGGGGGATGGTTTGACTGACTCCCCCATGTAATGGCATGAGGGCACTAGTTTGGCATTTATTTTAATAAATAACCTTCTTGGTTCCTCTTGTCCACTTACTAATGCTCATGTCCATATCCGCTCACGCGTTCTCGTGGTCATCCACATACACACGCACGCACGCACGCACGCACGCACGCACGCACGCACGCACACACACGCACGCACGCACGCACACACAACAAAGGCACACTCACGCACGCACGCGTACATACATATCCACTTCCCATACATACAGACGCACATCTACATCCTCATACATCCGTATGCCCACACAATCGTAACGAATTGTTGAAAAATTGGAAACTCTAATGTATACCTTTTACAATGGAGGCGAAATAGCCACTGATTTAGTAAAGGTTTGTATATTGACAGCTGAAATCGTGCCTGTGATGAGAAAATGCATTCTGTTAAAAGTAAGAATTATCCTCCCAAATTGGCATAGAAAAAAAAATGCCATGGATTATAGTGGAGAAAACGCAATTACGTGCGTTCGTCACGTAATAGAAAAGCATTGTAAGCAAAAGCCGCTAACTTCTTTAAACTACTTTCGCTGGTACAAATCAATAATTCTGATGCTTTGTGAACGTTCGGTCTTTCCAATAGTATGGTTTTATGTATTTCCTGCGTAAATCATTATAGACAGGACATAAAATTAAAAAATGATATTCATCCTCTACATCATCACAAAAAGGGCATGTTCGCTCAGCGCGTGGTATTGGTATTGGTTTGTGCCATCTGCCTAATTCAATATTTAGTCTATGAGACCCCGTTCTTAGTCTACATCATGAATCACGGTGCTTTTTCGTTTTTACTTTATTTAAATAGCATTTATATGTTAGATCAGTTGAAATGTGTTTGTAGAGCCATGTTTTATTGCTGGCTTCCAAATGCCCCCTAATCAACTACGCGGCCTGTAGAATGACACCATAACGAATGACGTCATGAATGGCGTCGATAAGTACGTCACGAACACATATTTCAAGACGGACTATGCGTTGTGGTACGAATTGTATGTCTTTACTATTTACTAAATATTATGTTGAATATTTTGAAACTAATTTAACTGGACGCTGTTGCTACTATAGGCAGCAACAGCACGAAGTCGAATTAGTTACAAAATATTCAACAGCTTACCCGTATAGTCTTCAGGAAATTGATAGTTAGAGCATTCGGGGATCGATCAACCCCAACACGGCGAAGGGTGTGTGGAGTTTAGCTAGAGGTGGGCGGGACATATCTAAAATTGGAAAACGTCCATTTTTTATGATGTAGGGAATATCTGGTCGACTGTTTTGAGTCTAATTTGGCAGGAACATGTCCCTTTCATAGGCAACGGCAGCCCTTAGTCAAATTAATTTCAGAATACATGTAGCCAACAGTTTAGCTGAATATTTGTCATGTGATTTGATACATTGAAATGTCAATGATTAAATGGTTAACGGGAAACTGCTACTGAAGTGTTCCACGATGGCAGCTGCAGGGGCGGATCCAGGAGGTCATTCGCCGGGGGTGGGGGTTGGGGGAACCCAAAAGTTCAAGAGAGTCCACTCTTAAAAATGGGCTCATTCCGCCACCAGCAGGTAAGTACGAAAAAATTGACAGCCCTGCCGGTTTGCGGGAGGGGTGGGGTGTGAGGGGTTGTGGTGCACGTGCCCCCGAGTGCACACCCACCCCTGGATCCGCCACTGCGCTGTTTAAGACAAGCATATATGATGCGTGACATTAACTCGGCCTGATTGTCGCAAAATGTCTGTTTCCGAGTGTGTGCCTCGCAGGTGTCACATGATAATGTGGATGACATCTGCTCAGATATGCCGGATTCTGTTTTCATAATATCTCATCTAAGACACAATGTAAAAGAGAGCCTTGGCTCCGTGCTATGAATAAGCCTCTAACGTAATGACCGGGCATTTTTCACGCCACCATAACCACTAGACTGTTACACAGAATCAACTTCTGAGACCAGACATGTCGGGACCCCGTCTATCTCCGTAGTGAACTGTAAACACACCAGATCATTATCAGTATCTGTCGCTTGATAAAACATTAAAATCAACTCGACCCTTCCGCTGGTTCATGTGATATCATCATCTACGCAACGTCAGTGAATTCTCGTCCTCATTATATCTGCCATCGGTTTGAATTGTACGACGAATTAAGAGGGACTATTCTTCTGTTAACAATCTTTCATATAGCAGACTATGAGCTTTATATCATCAAGTCTCGGATGAAATAATATTGTCTGGTATGTATCGTGTCCTTTCATGATTCAATTATCTTCTTCGGCAAAATTCTGGCGAAAATTACTGCGCTAATGGACACTCATTACACACGGGATTCTTTTCTCATTCTCGTATTGAAGGGGATCTCGTGAGACACGAATGATCTACGGCAGTGCATTAATAACCAGAGGCGGATTAAGCATATTTGCGTCCAGGGGGTAGGACTAAATAGTTGTGGAGGCCCCTTATCGGGTGGGTCAAGGAGGGAATGGCTATTGTTGTTGCTGTTGCTGCTGCTGCTGCGGCTGCTGCTGTTGCTGCTGTTGCCGCTCCTTTAAAATATAATAAATTCGTTACGTATTTGTCAAAATATTGTGGAATATTTTGAAAATAATTTGACTGACATCGGGTGGGTCCTACTTCCTAACGCAGCACCAGCTTTCAGTCAAATGTGTTTCAAACTATTCAACAACGTGTGTATATCGTGACTGAAAGAGTGTGATAGAAAGATTAAAATGTTCAAGTGAGTAAAATACGAGGATTATTTTTGATTTTGGGACCCCTTACGTTTCGGGTCCCCAGGCTGTAGCCCCATTAGCCCATGCCTTATTCCGGCTCTGGTAATAACTAAGGTTGTGTTCTAACTAGATACCTAATAAGTAATAACGCCACACTGACGTATGCCGTTATTCCTGATTGACTCTCTAGCGAGAACACGGCCTAAGACGAACGGCGTCAATGGAAGGTATATAGATGGAACATAGAAGAAAATTAATTCAGACGAGCTGCCCTCATACAGACTACCTGTCGCCACAATCATAATAACGTACCTACCTCACGAACATCGAAATGCCGAATGGCACCATCAGGTGTGTTAATTATAAAAAGGATAACAACTGTCTATTGCGTATTTGTCCAAAGAAATTATGTATTTTCTAGAAATATGTGATTAGCTCTCGGTAGGATGACCGTGGGTTTTCAAGACACTAACTAGACAGATCTGACTCATTCGATGACGCCGACCTGTCAGTCTAGTATGTGATGTCATAATATGGCAAATGTTATCTGACGTTGCATGCGCACTTGACAGCAATACTTCGTCATGAACTGGAATATTCCGCTAGTTGTACGAATCATATGCCTTTGCCATTAAAAAGCATTGTGATGAAGATGTCCATCCATTCGTACTCAACAAACACATTGTGATACATGGCGTTCGTTGATACCTTTCCAGTGTACAGAGACCCGTTCTGCTACTGGGCTATTGTGTAAATATAGCTAATTCCGTAGATACCTAGTTAGCCTCAGACATCGGATCAATTGTACTATTTGCAATCAAGTGAAACCCATACATGTAGACGCGTGCGCATCGAACTTTGAACATTTGAGCTTTTCTGCGACTTGACAAGTCAAACGATATCAATTGGTAACCGACCATAAACATCAGGAGCAAGTAACCGAACCATATTAGATCCGGGAACATTAGACATATATAAGCTTTAGTAATTTGATTATTTCTCGTGTCGGTTGTGGGATCCTTAGAACAGCACTTGATGTTGAAATCCGCGATAATGACGTGACACCAGATAAGGTTTTAACTATATTCTCCTGACGAAACACGGCGCTAGAACGACTGGCCGAGCCTGTAGTTAGGTGATTAGTTACAGTCATGTTTCTTAGAACATGACCATCGTTTGGACATATAGACTTGTCACCTCTTGATTATATATGCCTATAGCACAACAACCGTGCCCAGTGAAATTAGTTTCAAAATATTCAAACGCATGTTTATTAATCGTAAATATATACAATTCGTAAAAAAAACGCGTAGTCCGTCATCAATTAAGCGTTAGAGACGGGGCTAGTTACATCATTCATGCCGTATTTGAATGTGACGTCACATTACATGTCCCGCTTTTGATTATGACGTCCATGACTGAACAGATGACCAATGGAAATGCCATTGCTGGTAGGTTAAACTGTTACATCCTGTAAGGTAAGGTAAGACGTGTGCCAGAGTGCAAAACGCAAGGAATGGGTGAACACCGTGCAGGCTACTGACCTAACATGGTCGATTTAATTAGACTAGAGACACGTGTTTTGATTTACATAACATATTGTAAAATCCCTAACCTGTAATACACTCCGTTTTTTTAAATGACGAATTCCATGGAATCAAGGACTCCAAGCCGATGGTTCTCTCATGGTCTCTCAACGGTGAAACAATATCTTGTGCCACTGTAACGCACCGATATCGAATTTGAGCCGTTGAGCCCTTGACCAACGACGCAAGGACAGTTATTGAATTTGATATCGGCATGCCCATTGGCCATTATAGATTGATATTAACAGGAACCTTACCATTTACGCTGCAACATAAATTAGGCTTTGCAATGCGCGCTATACACCACTCACGTTGATGATCACATCGACAGGTGGCCCAGCGATTTCTAGAAGATGTGGTAATTAGGAAATTTGTTTAAAAAATATATATTTGCAATGCAATTAATCCTTCCACTGTATCCATCTATCATATGATGTCATAATTAACCACGTAACGTGTAGGGTGACGCTGTAGTAAATGACAGCATAAATGACTAGATTTAATCTTAAACGCGTAATAGTCCGACACGTTGTACGAATTGTATGTCTTTACTATTTAATATACATTCTGTACAGTGAGTGGTGCGTAGATGTTTGCGGTGGCAGCCATCTAGTTTGTCTAGAGCTGCCTTTGGAGCTGTCCAGCTGTTAGAGTTATACAGCATCAAGGATACGCAGGTTGCATTGTTTAGACGTAGTCTTTTTATCAAGGGCAGATTTGATCTACGAATCCATAGATTCCAGAAGGACTGGAAAGCTATGTTCCCTATCACGCAGCGTGCAGAAATGTCAGCAGTACCGCAAAGCAGTGAGCCCAGGATTTTACCTTCCTCCATTGTTCGCCGCCACGAAGTGGGTCGTCATTTTCTATAGTTTCATGCTTTGTCGATACGTATATGTGAGTGAACTCTGTTTTGGATTCATTCATAAAGAGATTCTCAATTTTTAGTTTGCTTGTAGCTATTGGGAGAAGTTCGTCAAGGGGTTTATTTTCCTCGTCTATGAATTCCACATCGTCAGCATATTCCATCTCTAGCGGCACGCCCCTGTATTGACACTGGGGTGGGTGGGTGGGTGGATGGGTGGGTGGGTGGGTGGGTGGGTGGGTGGGATGGTCTTCTGGAACTTTCCCACACAGATTTCAATGCGACAGCAAGGTAGCAGGTGAAAAGCACCATCACTGGACACAGATGGCCAGCCAGAATAATTTCCAACGATGCAATATACAAGATGTGTAATACGTCGCCGCTGTCTGTAAAAGTCGCCCAGCAAAGATGGTCCATGTTTGGCCATGTGATAAGGATGCCAGAAGAGACGCCAGCACAGTGAGCCTTGGAATTCGCCCTACTCGGAGCCAACAAATACAAAGTCAGGTGAGGACGTCATTGCATAAATCTGCTAAGCGTGCTACGTGGTGGCCTCAAGAAAGCAGGACTCGGTACACGCCAGTCAACAATGGACCTGAGGAAGCTAAGGATTTTGGCTGAGGACAAGACACAGTGGGCAAAAGCGAAGAAGGACTGATTGTAGCTGTAGGATGTTTCTACTACTACATCCGTAGAATACAGTACTCATACACACATTCTGTCGAATATTTTGAAACTACTTTTTACTGAGCGCTGTCGCTGCCATAGGCTATGTCTTAAGGTAAGTGTGTACCTGTGCGATACATTTGGGTCATGGGGGTAAATCGTGCTTTCGACTTAGATATGGGCAGCCTGGTTCCGTAATCACCAAAACTGTAATGAAGGCTGATTGCAAATCTGACATAATCGAATTGAAGTCTGGATTATATCACACAAATTGTTAATTAGCTGCTACGATTACTTGCATAGTGAGAGCACTAATATTTGATTCTATGAAATTTGTTTATAACCACTCCATGGAGTTTAGTAATAAATGCCAACATGCATTGACTAATATAATCACAATAGATCGAGCTATATTTAGTTGTTAAAACAAGTATTGATGTATGCGGAGATGAATAACATATTACAATATCATAAGGATTTTGGTGGTAGGGTGGGTTTGGGTGCGGAGACCTGACAAGCACATCCAGATACTCTAGTTCCATCTTGCGTGATAGACTATATCTAGATGAGGGTGTCAATGGAACGTTCTAGTTCTAGCTATGCACCGCCCATCTCTAGCTAAGCTCCACGCACACGTTGGTCCTGTTGGGATCGATCGAATTACCACAAAGACTGATTACATAGTATCGCACTCTAATCTATCTGTTCCAATTTATGACTGAGATACCGCTGATCATATGTGCTGTACGACACAGGGAGTTGCTTATATCATCAAAATGTCTTCTTTACTGTTGGATGCACTTTAAATATAACAACTTTGCTAATCGTATGTTGACAGTCAATGACTGAGAATAACAATAGCCAAGGCTGGGTCACATCATGTGTGGTCTATTGTTCGTGTTCTTGGCCAGTAATATAACTAGTCATCCTCTGATAACATCTTTATGGGACATCTGGTTTCCGATCGCATCGTAAATATGTCAATGCATGGTTCCGTATAGATACTCCTGATACAGCGAGTGTTATATATAGAAGAAGCAATGACAGACATACCAGCACAGAGTTTTGTATTAGTGCATGTTTATGGGTGGAGCTAAAGCCTATTTATCGTGCTGTGGTAAAGCGAAAACACCTATAGAGGTGGATTCCAGTGAGACTCCCTAGATTCTGGAATCTAGATTCTCTCATATGGCACCACCGCATTTCAAGATTAAATATGGATCATCAGCTGGCAGCTGTTAAATCCTTCTATTCTAACCATTTAATTTAAACATTTGCTCACTCAATTTGTATCTGGTCTAGGTAAATGTAGACGAATTTAACAGCCACATGATGGTCCATATTTATCGCTGGAGTGTAGGATATGTCATCTACGAGCATCTTGAAGATACTAAATAATAATACACTGCAAAAAATAAAGTAAAAGTAACCATGACTATAGTTATTTATGATATAGAACCTAGGTTACTAAGTGTGTATCATAAAATGTTATGCAGTTTCTCTCTTTACAAAACAAGAATAGATCTCTGAACAACAAGTTCAGAGAGCTATTTTCGATTTCAAAAAGAGAAACTACATAAGGCATAATATGCACACACATATCTTGATATATGCGATTTGGGGCGTGGGAAGATATGGGGCCGAGAACAACTGATCCTGCTGTCCCTATTATAATATGCTACTGCACAACCATATTCAGTAGCACTGTTATGTACATACACTAGTGACACATAGCGCAATGTAGCGATCTTGAGAGAAAAGGAACATTACGAATTCATTCATAGTAATCGAAAGCACTGTCCATGTATGTAATTGATATAGTATCGTTTTTCCGAAAAGCTAAATCACTCTACCATATTCGTTCCAAGTTAGAAATATTGTTTATAATGTTTCCTGAGAAAGTATGTGGAGACCAGAAATGCATCTACGACAAAGAGATAGGCAAATGGGTTTGGTAATTATCTATGAGCGAAATAGCTTTTACTGTATCCCAGTTTTAGATACGTATTTGAGACACGCACAGCTCGATAGCGATATGGGTATATTGTCTGTTGGAACCAGGGAACTGCTTTTGCTAATTGATTGTGACCGATATAATCTTCTGGAAATTCATGTTTCAATGTTTCAAGTCGAGTCCAATTCGTCTACATGCCCTGGCCGAAATTGGCTAGAAATGACGGTGTATACCTTGAAATGGTCCCTATATACATTCTACTTTGGACATAGTCGGCCCACGTATGCAATAGAGGAATCAAATATGCCAGTCTGGTATGTGACGGCAAAATCAAGTTGCAGGTAGGCTGACTTCACCATTACAATACGCCATGAATGGCGTATCTAACTCCTTACGGAAATCTTACTAGTCCATCAACAGCAACTTCCAGTCAAGTAACTGCCAAACGGATATATGGCTTGTATGATTATCCTCTCTTAAAATATTCAAACTTCCTGGTTCAAAGTATTCATGGCTACCATAGATGTATCTTTGATTGATTACAGCTAGCTCTAGATATTTAATGTTACGCTAAGCATATTGCCAAAGCAAAAGTGAATACAAAATACGTATTCCCCATTTATCTTATAGATAGAACATATACAAGATGTCGCATTATTGCAGAACTTGAAAACTTGGAATATCCTGTTATGTGAAAACTGTCATAATATCTTTGCGCGATGTTAAACCACATGCCCTTGCTCTCCAGCACCATATAGCAAGGGTGGTGATGAGTGCTGTAATATTTTGCTTTGAGAACAGTTAGGGCTGCTGTTGTTGTCATCCGTCTGCCATCAATAATAGCTGCCATACGTTAGGGATGTAAACTTCGCGTAAATATCTCCTACATTAGGCCCGTGTTATGACAGTTATGTAATATATAGATTTTTTAATATTTACATAAATACAACACACTTTGTCATCATTAACCCTGGAGTCTCTGCGAGTGGATTACGCAATCGGTGTGTGTGTGTGTCAGAATCAATAATCACAATAGGGTTCTCTTTTTTAAATCTTCTGCATAGTGCCACTGGGGCCTCAATGGCTGGGCTGTATGCTACAAACTCATACCGATTTCTATATAGACTTTCGAGACGGTAGAACCATAATACCGGTATTGCATCTCTCTCTCTCGCGCTCTCTCTCTCTCTCTCTCTCTCTCTCTCTCTCTCTTGCTTTTCCTCCTAACCATTGCTAAACTCCCTACATCCCTCCCTCGCCCTCTCCCTGCATGGCTGCCTGTATGCGTGCCTGTCTGTCTGCCTGCATGCCTGCCTGTCTGCCTGCATGCCTGCCTGCCTGTCTGCCTGTTTGCTTGTATGTATGTGTGTATGTATGTCGGTGTGTCTCTTCCTCTCTCTATTTCTCTCTCTCTCGCGACCCCACCGCGCTCTCTTTCTCTCCCTCTCCCCCCCCCTCTCCCTCTCTCTCTCTTTCTCTCTTGACACGATTTGCGTCGCTCTTTCTTATTGCGGTCTACGTTGCTCATGTTGGAATATAGGCGCCCTTACCATACTCACAATCGAAGACAGGTATACAGTAGTGTCGACGCTAGTGCGCAGTGATGCAAGCCACCGCGAAGATACACCTGCATTTACTTAGGCACGTGTTTTTGTTTATTTCTCATAGATTTAGATGTCACGGTGATGACATGAAAGGAAGTAATAAAACATGTCCCCACCTATTTGCGGTACTGGCTTTCTTAGTTTACTAATGCATTATTATCTTGTGTGTGTGTGCGATTCCTAAGTTCAGCAGTCAGGCGATTAATGGAAAACAGGTGCGTTGTAAGTTGGTGGTTTCAAATATACCAGGGTGGTCTGAGACATAAGTTAAAAAAATAAACTGTCATTAAGTTCACTGTGTAAACGTTGTCGCTATTTGCCCTCGATGCAGAAATGTTGAAGTCTCAGACAATCGTAAAAACACACATACTAGGAATTTCATTGTACGGCCAGTGCATGATAACATATCAATGCAATACTTCAATGTATTGTTTAGTTTAGCAATGACTAGAGGCAATTTTAATATCTGAGATGTATACCAGATATATAACAGACATTCATGCCTCTCATTGATATGAACTCGCTTAATGTATCTCACTCATTAGCAGGAGAATGTATAGAGAAAATGTCATTCCAGGAAACGTGTACTAAGCTACCGTGTCTAAGTCGCATTCTGGCACATAGACACACTCCAACCTGTAACGTTAATTATGCAGGTTTGCATAATAATTAATTATGAATTGTCCATGTTGCTATGTTGTGTGGCTAGCCATAGAGCCATCAATAAACATCTGTCTTGTATAGTGCACGCCCGTCCGACTACGTCGCCTAATCCTGGAAGGGATCGTATATATGGCCACAATTTATACCCATGATGGGTGACTCGCCGTAGATACGCCATGATTCAAATAATCGGCAGTTCGTGGCAGAGAAATGGTGATTCTTCATAATGACTGGCTGTTAAATCACCAGTCTTACCAACATAACTCGGCCCCAACAATCTGTATACACGTGTTAAGGAATTGCACTAAGAGAGTTAACTGTGGCATTATCTCAATAATGGGCCATTAGGCCAGTCTTCAGATCAAATACTTGGGAAATGATGCCTGGCATGCTGTCAGTGGAGATCTATATATTCGCAAGGATATGTGGCTTTGGCTAAAATTGGATGGCACTTAGAACAATCTGTTACGTGAATTATTTATTCTACCTAAGATTTGCCTGGACCAAAATTCACATAAAACTATCCGAGTAGCCGATCCATTTTCTAATGGGGGGGGGGTGGACATAATATTCAGGTGCCTAATTGCATGCCATCCACCAATGTAATAGATGTAATTTGTCCCTTACATATTAGTGTGCCCATGCACCAATTACACGTTGGTCAAATATCAACTTCCAAATTTCTATCGGTTTTCAATTTTCCTGCTGGAGCTACAACAATCGGTCTACATCCTGCCGAAGTGCACATTATAAAAGAATATGATCTTACATTGTGAAGATGTCATTCTAGTGCACGCATATGTGGACAGATGTAATATTAAATGAACGCACGCATTAACAAAATGGCGAACCGTTCCAAGAAATAGTACAGTCCAATGATAGTTTTATCATGTGAACATGTTTATAGTCAATGGCATAACATCGTCATGGACTCCAACAATGTGTAAATCGTTGGTCTAGCTGCGCAATTTAAAAAACAATGTTATGTTAAAGTAATGACAACGCGTAACATGAAACCAATCAATACAAATCATGTTAACCCAGTCTAGGCGTAATATGAGCCATGGCTCTATCTGCAGGGTTCTTCCTCCGAAGGGGTGCGTGGAAGAACATATCATGTGAATGTCGTGCGTGCATTAGGAATGATGGAGATTGCCAATGGGACCGCTGATTGTCCATCAGCCACCTGCTAGCTAGCCAGTCGACCATGATCCGAACACCGCCCGGATGATTACCAAACGAACACAATACCGCCGCGGTCAATCACACTCCACACACCCTAGCGGCATGCATAATATGCAGTGCAATGCTACACTGGGTATTGCCCAGTAGTGATGATGTAACATTGCGGCTTGTTACGCCATTTTATTCCAGTCACCATGTTGGGGATTGGAATACCATGAAAAATATTAATGAAAAGGGTATACAATTTAAAGAATCAATTAAGATAATATAAACCCAAGCTAATAAGATGTTTTGTGTGTCACTTCATTTTGCCGAGTATTGTTCAGAACTCACATTAGTAAAACGCTAGAGTGATACCGAAACTATTATCTAAAACGGTAAACTTTTGAATCTTTTGAAATTGCCGTGACAGCTTCTAGTCAAAATGTGTTTAAGATATTCACCAGGTCACCATAAAATGCGTACGGTCTCTCGATATGTTCATCTAAGCATGTAGCATATCATGATATTAATTGAATAACGTTGCCAAGCGCTGTGTCCAAAATACTCGCACAGAATCAGACGTAAATTTTCTAAGAAAACTACGACATCACATAATCGAGGTTAGTGTTAGAATTGACGCCACATTAATTTAGAAAAGGTTATATATATCATGAGCTCGATTTTGAGCAATGGCGCCAGACAACTAATAATACGCTAACTGCGGTTCACCCTAGCGTTCAGCACTCCAGGCCGGCAATTCCAGCGATCATTTGGGTAGAATTTATTTCGCCGCCCCATGGTCACATGGTATTACGTGGATTTCGTTTACACACATGTAACCCTATCCCTTCTGGTATAAAGATGTCAGTCTTCCTTTTGACACAACTGTTGTTACGAGATGTACGTTTTTCATGTGCTACGACATCGACTTTTATCAACGCTATTTTAAAATGGTTAACAGCTTCCCGTTCGCATTATTATGTTTTCGTTCAGCAATAAGAGTGTTACTATTTAGTCCCAGACGTGATGTTATGCATTACCCCCAACGCTCTTTTAATAGATGGAGTACATCTCCATGTCTCCAGTTGCAGCTAGCCAATGGGTGTCACACTTCAGTAGACACAACTGTGTATTCATTCTTGCGTATGGGTGTGCTAGCAATGACAACACAGTCCATTCAAAGATTGAGCAAATGTTTCTTGTTGTTGTATTGGCATCATTAATATTAATGATGGCAGAATAATGGAGTCGCGTGTCCAATATTTTGACAGAATGCTTTAATGATGGCTAAACACCCACATTCATTTCACCGTTCATCTGGTAAATTGCCAGATGGGCCTCTGTATCGCCCGTTACGTACATTATTTCAGATTGAGCGATACAGGATTACTTTAGCGCATTTTGTTCAACATAATGTACAGCTTGTTTCAAGTGTCCATGATAATGAAGTACAGCATGGTGGCATGGCAATCAGTTCCCTTCTTAATACACTTGATAAGTATAAATATACCTTTATTATGCCGAAGCCGACCCTTAAAGAACCGCTTGCCATTATGTGGCTCCAATGGGTTGTGGCAACCCGAGTATATTGACAGCTCTACTAATTTCGAAATGTGGTGTCACCTATACAATATTATTTTGAGACATTATGCCATTCGGAGTAATGCCATGTAGACTTTCTCGGGAAAAAGGCTCTAATATAGAAAAATTGAATAGCTGATTGAATGCCCATATTTGAATCGGTAAATGGGAGAGAAGGCATCTGAGAAAATCTAGATTTCAAGATTGTCCGTGGGAAGACCTCCAGAGCCCCTTGTCCCGTGGCGTGTCTATGGTCGGACCAACATCAATATGCGTCTGACATATCAATGCATCAACGCGCAGTAACACGTATACATGTTTGCTTCCTGGTGTTCTTTCTGAAGTGGAATTGAATTATATTTAGTCTGTATCTGGTGTTCATATTTTCACAATTTTAGTCGTTAATGACATCTGTTGTATGTCAAGAAACCGAATCTTCATTTGAATAGTCATTAACGTACACATATTTCTCATCTCATCCAGTCATGCCATACCAACACGTCTGTCAATGTGCATGCTGCTTACACATAGCCTCATCAATCGTACTCCACATAGCCATCACATCATCTTTAATCATCAGTGACTGGCATTACGTTGCATTGATAGCAACGCGCCTGCATCTTTCTTTCGTCTCAATGGGGTGCACATATTATTACCCTGTATTGGATCTCCGAATGAACACGGCCGAGAGAAGCAACTGCATGCCTATGCCTAACCCTGATGGAGACATTTCCATATGAGCAATCATATCACCCGATGTAATTAGGGCAAGTTTAGTTCTCAACTACTATTCTTGAAAAACTTTCCCATAACCTGATTATATTCTGCGCTGTTTTGTGCGCTATAATCAATCAATCATGCTTATCTCCGGAGCGAATCCATCGCGACGTACAGCTAAATTTATATAAGAGATCACAATGCTTCGTCGTCCAGATTACGGGGGGGGGGGGGGGGGTTGACCGTGATCAAGTTCATCCCCGTTCTCCCAGAAATCTGTGTTCAAATAATGAAAACATAGGGCTATGGTGTTGCATAGTGTGCAGCTACTTTAACTGTAAACTGCTACTGTAATTACCAGCAAATGTTGCCAGCCAACGCTATCATATTATAAATACCATCCCGTGTCTAGGCATTAGGATTCAGACAGTTAACTCTGTGCACCAGACGGACCAAATAAGAAACTAGATTTATGTCAAAGGAAAGAGTCTGTTGACAATTTTAAACTAATTTGGCCAGGAGGTTTTCTGCTTATGACAGCGCAATATTTGGGTTACAATAACAGTTTAAGTGTATGGCCTTGTTGAATTTGATATTGTGAGGCTTTCAATGTGTAAAGCTTTACAGCATGTGTCTGCTTAGCCACCCGTAGAAGCACCTGACAAAATAAAATATACTATATAGAGTTGTGGCCTGAAGGAAATCTATTGGTTCAAACATGGAACACTAATCATATACTGGATCACCAATGATACAACTACGAATGGCAAAGTACTCATACAATCGGAACAATATATCCCATGATATATCGATCGTTGTAGACGCCAGATACTAAATGAGGATATGGGATATATGAGAAATGGAAAATTTCTCAAAAACAATATCATGCCGGCTAAATACAGTCCCCCCTCCCCCCCCCACCCCGATTGCAGCAGGCTGTGAATGAACGACGAATCTTCCCGGCCGGCAAATCATGTGCGGACAACTTTGGTTGGGCGACGTTGTTGGCATATACAGCAAGAACAACCATCTGCGTCATTAATAAAATGAGCGCAATGTCTCATGTAAAAGCGAACTCAATAATGGCCCTTAACAATGCTGCAGAGCGAGTGTCAATCTACGGCCAGACAGAGCTCATTACAAGTCGTTCGTTAACGTTGTCCGGAAAAAGATAAAGGAAAACGTTATCTGCTTTGACAACAAAAAGCCCTTCCGATCTTTGCCACATTATCTACGAGAATTCCAAGCTTTAAATACTTTAAATGTCAACGTTTAATAGATGACGTGGCAATGATTGGAGGATTACCGATTTTCTAGAGGCGTATAAATAAATGATAGTAGCGAGAGGGGAGGGTACTGGTTGAAAATGACCGAAACACTGATTACCGGTGAGATTTTGCCATGTGTATTTATTAGCAGATCAAATGTAGACAAACATACTAGGTTGGCACTACAACGTACAGATACACATACACCATGTCGCCATGCATTAAACAAAGGCATGGAAACAAGCATTGTGGGCTAAGAAATCATATTACTCTGTATATATTCCGACTGTCTCATTATTGCTTCGGTAGCGATGCGGTGCTGGTAGTGTTTGCTGTTCTAAACTGTGTGGTGGCGAGGTTAGTGCTGAGTGTGGTTACCAAATTGGTGAGTCCGGAGATCTGTTTATTAATCTCATCTATCCACTCTCTCATGTTGCCGTTGTTGTTGTTGTTGCGCTGGCTTCCGCGCCCTGGGGCTCTACTGTACCCTACTCTGCGGGCACGGGCCATACCTCCAGGCGCTTGATTCTGACTGGTCTTCTCCGTTTCTGATGGTGGTGGTCTCTGTGCTGTTGTTGTTGCTGAGCTGGGGGTGCACTACTGGCCGGGGCGATAGCTGCACCCTCTCATTGATAGGATGGAGTTGGCACCGGTTATGTTTCTCCCGCTCTAGACAGTTCTCAATATGAACCGCGGTTGCCATTATTTGGGCCAAACTTCCGTGGTCGCCGAGAAATAGTTTTTCTTTTAGAGCGGGTTCACCGCTTAATGCATCGATGAAAGTTTCGAGATGCAAGTGAAGTACGCCCTCCGTATTGGTGCTCGGATATGTGCGGGTAACTAGCCTTCGAATTCGGCTAGCTAACTCTGGAAGAGTTTCTCCCACACGTCGTCAAAGATTTTTCAGTTGCAGACGACTAGTTTCTCCGAGAGTTGTGTCACCAAATCGCTCCGTGAGTGCTCGTTCCAGTTGGGTGTAGGTAGGTGTACAATCCGTTCCCAGATCCGCAAGAACTTGCAGGGCTTTTCCCGAAAGTTTTGCTGCAAAATACTCACCCATCTGTCTATCGACCCAGCGGTTAGTCTGACTTATTATTTCGAACTGGATTTTATAGTTGGTCCAGTCATTCTCACCGCTAAACTCGGGAGGGAGGATGACTCGACCAAAACCGCGGGAAGAGGGAAGTGGTACCTGAAAATGTGAGGATTGGACTGTAGTCGGTCGTGGTGCCGGTGGTGGTGGTGTTGGTGTCTCCCGTCGATGCCATTGCCGAGGAGCTAGGACATGCATACTCCAATTTACTGAGTCCACCCCGTTGGTTGAGCCATAGACCGGCATGGGTCTATGAACGGAAGGCAGATTGCCGTGGTGAGGGCTGTTCTTCCTCATATGGCGGTGGCGCAAGTGGCTGATGGTTATGATATGTGGCATGACTAATATGTGCTGAGAATCCATTGTATGAGGCTACCTCTTGATCGAGGGTGTCCTCGATGAACGGAGATGGTGTTGAACTGAGCTCACTATATGGTGTGGGCGTGAGTTCGCTGCACGTTATTACTGTTGTTCTTCGAGCCCCACATCAGGCGCCATTTGTAGCTCGCCGGGTAGTGTCGGGCCGTTCCGATGTCTCATGTCGACTCGCCGCACCATAAGTACACGACGAGGGACGACGCTGGTTAGCATCCGGTCTCGGGGTGACGGACCTTGAACGAGGCGGCCCTGTGGGAAACAAAAACCAGGTCCTAAGGCCGGTGGAACTCAATCGTTCCGGTGGGCCGTGCGACCATTGTTGCGAACATTAAACACACCGGTCTCATCACAAGAGTTTGTGTCACCAGTATGCCTGTCCATAGCAATTTCGTGATCTATGGACTTACAAGATTTGATTTGGTGACCTAAAAATATAAGTCTATACAATGAGTTTACCTAACTAATTGAAAAATATGCCAGATAAAACTACAATTAGAGCATACGAAAGTACAAGACATAGAGGCACGTAGATGAACTTTTAAACATGGGACTCCCGGAGGTACCACACAGACTCGTAGGTCCGCAGAGGTATCCCCGCAAGGGAGGCTCCCGTACACGAGACATAGCTATTTAGCTTAATATAGGTTATTATACCTCTAAGCTGAAAGGAAGATGGCTATCTCAGACAAAAAGGTGATGTGCCTCACGCGGGTACTACTCCTAGTGCTAGTTTGGGTGAGGAGTATTATCCTTGCGTGGACCGTCGTTGCGGAATCCTTGCGAGAGGCAAGTGCCTCGCGTGGGCCTCCGTCTCGTGAAGGTGTTGCCACAGCTTAAAGCGGAAGAAAAATAGTAGGAAAAAATGGGCCCACTCTAATATTTCAAACAAAAATGCTGTAGAAGGAAAAGACCATACCTACTGAGATTATGTCTATAGGGGTGCATACTGTTTTACGTGAAGATGGAACGGAAGATTCCCGATGGATTCCTTCGTTACCATCTTATGTGATTGCTAATATGCTGAATTAGTAGTTGCCGCTTTGTTTCTGCAGGCCTTCTGCTTTGCTTAATTGCTTAGTTGTTTTCAGAACAAGAATTAGTTTAGGCCGCAACTGGCCGATATCTCCCTAGCTATTAGACACGACTGTCACGGAGAACAGATGCCCGAGGACATCAATACTGTAGACAGCGCTCATACATGTTACTTAGCGGGATCTCCGAACTGGGTGAGAATCCGGACATTCTGCTTCGCAACCACATGAAACATTACAAGACATGGTTTACATTTCACAGAAGCATTATTAGGCCATATCTCCTATCAGTATAGTGGGGGTAAGAGAGACACATGCACACCGTAAATGTCCTTCCCGTAAGGGCATGGCAGATCTGAATATCATGTCCAGACATGTTAACAGAATTCTGTGAGAATACGTATCTCACCCGTCACCGGGTCCTATGGAACTAACCGTTTAACCTGTCGTTAGGTTTATATGCAAGTTGCCAGTTTTGCACTGCGGTGTGGGAGGGTTGTCAGTAAATAAAATAATAATTAATACATGTGTTTTCGCAGTGCTTTCCTACATTGCCTTAAAGTACTATTTACTAAGTATCCGAAGATACACGGGAATGTGTATGTGATCCCACACCCTAGCCATCACCGCTCGGAAACCCCAATAGTTTCCCAGAGTCGGATCAGCCCATGGTGCGGGTAGGGACGTCCAACAATTAAGAAGCCACAAGGCTAAGAGGAATATGAAGAGAGACAAAATCTTGGAGTTATGAGTCTTACCGGAGTGCGGGGCTAGATTATCGCACTGCCGGAAGAGAAGAATATATTGCAGTATGTAATGAAGAAAGTGTCTCTAATCATTTTGAACCTATCCTATCGAGCTGAATAGAAAAGGTTTTAGTCGGTAGCATGCCGGGCTAAACAGAGTTATAGCACGGACAGCGACCTCAGTGAAATATTGTTGGTGGCGGGAGAAAATTATGCATATATAAATGTTGCTGTATAGTGTTTCCCACGTGCACTGCATTCCTATATTTCCTATAACTTAAGCAAAACAATTTAACGGATGGCCACTGGCCATATACCTACGTAATCTAACCAGAACAAACAATACGGTGGCAATGAGTAAGATATGTATAGTAATACAAGTTGACGAACATATTATAGTGCGGTTAGCAACACATTGAGGAACATGAAAATAACTATTTAACAAATACAGAAATTATAACTATTGGTCCTAAGACCGTTATGGTTCCTTTTAGTCATCGGAACCGTTAGTACGGATACGAGATAATTAACAAAACCTATATAGAGAAATAATTAAACGGTACAGTATAGTTACTTGAATACTCGGTAGTCATTCCCAAGTTAGGCTACCGTGTTACTGAAATTGAGACGTAGATCTATAGTCAACGTGAGATGATGCACTCTCCGGAAGCTGGAAAGTTCCCGCAGGGTGGTTCCCACAAGCTGTTTTCCGCAAACAAGAGTTCTGCAAGAACACTCATGGCGGGAGGAGTACATTGCATAGTGCTGTAGGCCTAATGGAATGTCTAACGAGCAGTCAGTAAAAGATACGATAGTACTATGTGGTGAAGAAAGTTCCCGTACACCAATGGCACGGATGGAAGGTGTAAACAACCCGTCACAAGCGGGGGTTGTCAGAGGCAAATGAAGATACAAAACAAAGCTTCACGGTGCTGGATACGTCAACCAGCTCTGAAGACGCACCGAGCAGAGTTTACTTGCTGCGGTCGAAAGAACCGACACGATGTGTGGCGGCGATTGAAATACCACTTTTAGGCGTGGCCGGCAAATCCGGCGAGTCATCCATCAAAGAACATTCAGGCTGCAAAGGCCTCACCACAAGTATGTGTTCCGAATGTAGATGTAGTATTCGTGAACGATTATCGAAAGTTCCAAATTACTCCCGTAAATGGAGAGTTACAAAATTGTATTAATGCTGTGGGTTGGAAACTGCACACTACGGGATAAAAACCCGACTCATAGCGAAGAATGACGCGTGTCGCGCTTGATAATAGTTGGTACAGCTCCAACCTGTTCGGCCCCTGGCCGAGGATGCTCTCGATCACTGGATCGCTTCTCCATTCATACTCTCCATGACGTCACGGGCGCAGGCTTCATCCAAGCATCGTTCGAGCAACAGCCAATCAGCACACAGCTAATAATAGCGTCGTCGAACGTTCTAGAACATTCTAGAAGCTTTATGTCCACGTGGTTATGACGTCAGGGCAATATTTTGAAAACAATCAAGAAGAGTTTTCCTGGATAACTCAGCCATTTCTAAACCGGTTTTGAAATGGTTTACAAATTTAGAAAGCCCATCGAATTCTGGTCTTGATTAATGCCAGATTTAACGGGAACAGACAGTCAATAAGAATTACAGAGTACCAGCTCGTTACACTATAAGCGTCATCCTATCTAGGTCACAACTATACGCTCCATAGAAACAGCGTCCTGGCGCACGCATGCGCATAATGTGTTTCAATGAACTTAATCGGTTTTTTCGACTTGCTCTCTCTCCCATAGGCCTATATACGCTTATAACTCTACCATGAGGGGCGTGTTCAGTAAACGAATCTTAGACGGGCGGCACGTACCCAGCATAGCTGGTATGGCCGGTACCCGACCAGGCGATCCGAACGACATAGGTTAGTATGTTTATTGTCGGCTCACACCTGGATGTATTTGGGCCATGACTCACTCTGAGAGGTGCTTCCCTGAAGGGTTGCGTTGCTCCCCGGAAGGGTTGCTATGAACAAACGTTAAAACTAAAAAAGTTGTTGCTGGGAGTGTGTTGCCTGATGTTGCCTAATGAACTGTTGTTGGCAGGTGTCTATGTTGTATGCCGTGTTGAGGAGGTGGTGGGAGGGGGGATTACTTTATTTCTCATGGAGGTGGGATGGGGTGGAGGGCAGTCTGTAAAATAAAATCTCAAAACGGGAATCAGGAAATTTTAAATAAAATATATTATGACGAAACTGAATGGTAATACTATCAACTAAGAATAAACAAATTAAAATAATGGCATGTGATTAAATAAACTAGAAACGGGGAAAATTAAACTTAAAATCCAGTGTTTGTTTAAACTAATATCCAAATTTACTTTAGAATTACAACCTGCTACTATTAAAAATAATAAGCTGAAGGCAGGTGGCGCTATTTTGGGAGTTAAATGGGCCTAACAGTCACGTCGTCAAGTCACTAGAAATTATTTCATACTTATGATAACATGTTGATCCAACAAAAGCAAAGCAATGCAAATCACGAGCTCTGTGTTCATTTCTCGCGTTTCCACCTACATGTACCAACGTCTTCGTGATTGCATCCTCGGCCGAATTGTCACCAGCAGACATAAGTACACAGCAGATAGACGCAGCAAGCAAGTAGCGTTAACTTTCCACTCGACCAACGACATCTCTCCAGGCTGGTGTTTGGACTTAATTCATCATCATCATCATTTTACGAGGTATAAGCCCTTGGCTTGTTATTGCCTCTGGAATTCTGTTAGTATTGTATTACTAGTGCTTGTACTTTGTTTAGTTACAGTTGTTTATTTGTTTGGTTGGCATTATTCATTGACAGTAATCAGGACCCTGGTTGACCTTGGGAGGTGCTGTGGGGTTGATGGGTTATCCCCGCGTCAGTTGCGGTGTGCCACCTCCGCTCATGGTTACACCCTTCTGCAACCAGCATTTGGGTATATTTCTAGATTGTCTTATTATTATATATCTATTAGTTGGTTATGTCATGATCGTATGTTATGTCATTTAGGTACATATCTAGTTTTGATTTCGACACGGTGACCGTTGATGCCTCGACCACAAAAGAAGGGAGTGAGTTCCATATGCTAATAATTCGGTTCGGGAAAAATGCCTAGAAAACAAATTCTCAGTTTACTTTACCTGTATGCCCGTAATGGGTTAAATTGTTTGTATATACATTGCTTTGACGTATCTTGTATTCAAATAACGTAATTGAGATACCTAGAGCAAGAGATGTAGTTACATACACTATTTACCATGTATATTGCACAATTTCTTCGATTATGCAGAGGCAAGGATGATAAATAACTAATAATCATTGGCCATATGTAAGATATTACCTCCCTTTGATGGCATTAGCATCAATTATTATACAAACATTTTTTTCTAAATGATAGAGCGATCAATTAAAATGTAATTAATATCATAAACTCCTACCTGGAAATCTCTTCAATAATGATTACATGATCCAGTTCATCTTCAACATTCGGTCAAACCGAGAATATTTTCACCACATTCCTGCTGCGCATGTTTAGTTTTTACAGTTAGAAACTATTAGTTCACATGCTAAATCCGTGTTCGTCTCGTACAACGTTTGAAGGATACGTGGTCTCTTGCTGGTATCAAACGCACGTGGGATGTCGATTGTCATCATGTTGAAGTTTCATTGCTTTGAAAGTACCTCTGGTGTCAACAATCGTTGTGCCCAGACTGGGTCAGCGCAGCCTAGACCTCATTTAAAACGACTCTGACGGTTTCCCATGCTTCTGTCAATCGCATATCTGATACGAGATAATGTCCCATTTGATAACATTATTCGAAAGATTTTCAAAAGCACCATTGTCCTCAGACTGGAACAGTGTCTAAAATGCTAGTTGGATAACATAAGAAACCATTATCTGTGCGTAAGATACAATTATGTTACACTTTATAGCTAGTAAACCCAATTGTTCTTGTCAGTAGCCACATTGTTTGGCAGAGCGAGGCACAGTATATAACAAAAACATATTTTATATCGCTTATTATGAGAATAACTATCACTTGTATATCTTAGCCAATATGCTGCTAGATCGTAATTTGGTATGATGTAGAGCAGTATTGCTCCACTTTCTCAGCAACCAGCAGGTGTCAAAGCGGAATAACAATTTCTAATTAATGTAGGAATGCAATGAATCGCATCATCCAATGCGCAGTAATGAAAGAGTTCTCCATTATGAATCACACACATTGTCACTGCTTAACCCCTCTTTTGCCAACTTAACAAGTTACTCATTGGACAAAACGGCATCTGCATGCCGTTGTCATTAGGTGTGTCCATTTATAGTGTACGGGAAGAGTATTTTTGATACGTTACCACTGAAATGCCTGTCTCCGTTACTGTGCCATTATAATTGCTGGTAGCACTGAGGTCGTGAAGAATATAATAACAGCACAGTAATATCAAGGGCTTAAAGTGTGTACCTTTTATGGCAAAGCAGGGACAGAGGAAACTCAATTATTCTCGAACAGTAGTAGACGGATAATACAATTATTAATTGACATCGTCATGGCATGGTATAGTACTGCTGCGTAACAGTGAATGCATAATGCTTTTCCGTCTCCAGAATAAGCATGGTACTTAGTATTGTGACGCTATTAGTGAATTGATACTCAGCATTTATGGAGAATTGGATACATACCAGTACATGTTTCCATAATGAAATAAGTATATGTCTCGATTGGCGTGCTGCCAGAGAATCAATCAACATATGCAGTTGAAAGAATTCAGTCATTCTGGATTCTCTAAAATGTGATATAATATTATAATTAAGTTACATGTGAAATGTGCATATTTTAAGAACGGCGTTCTTGAAAGTCACTCCAACCTTGTGGGCTAATGGCTTCCAACATAATTATTCTCACAATAGAGAGAAACGTAATCAGACCAATAATCATCTGGTCAACAGAAATCTGTTTAAGTTCGTATACGATTGCGATATCGTTATTTCGGTGACTTGCTCCAAATGCAATACCCTTTCAAGACAATCTTTCTTGATTTATGATAAACTTCCTCACATAAATGTGTTTCATAAGGTAGAACCAAGCTGCGTATATGTGGTAAACCTTGCAGAATAGCCATATGGTTAGTCTGGAATCATATCAGCCAGCATTATTAGTATACAGATACACACACGCACGCGCCCACACACGCACACGCGCGCACGCACGTACACCACACACACACACGCACGCACGCACATACGCGCGCACGCGAACACGCACGCACGCACGCTAATCCACATGCGCACGCACGCATGCACGCCCGCACACGTGCACTCCCAGCTGGTCGCTCTGCTACTGCAAACTGTTTTGATCATTCAGAAAATAGGAACCAATGTTTCTGCCCCTCTCTATCTATTTCCCTATAGCGTTTCCTCTCTCTATCTTACTTATGCATCCTAACACACATGGATAATATGATAATACCACATTTTACAGCTATTGATCCGATGTTAGTACAGGAACCGAAGAGCATAATTTACTCGGTTTTCGCAATCAATAATTGTTTATTAAAATATGTTATAATAAGCATATAATCGGCACTGCCACAAATATACATTGGTAGGAGGGAGCCAGAGGCGGAGCATGATTCGTTAAGCATATGTATCCAATGCCGCTGATATAATGGTAACAGACGCGTCCAGCGACCACGTACCTGCACAATAACCAGTCGAAGTGGTCTGGGCAAGTTTTCCAGCTCAGCGATAGAAAAGTGGCAACAACATCCTCACAATACATAGTTCTTCAAACGACACTGCGCAAACACCCCTGTCAAGAAGCTAACAATGAGATAACGTTGTTTCCGCACCTCGCATTTTCTTCACTCCCTCGGTCTGCAGCAATCCTCTCCATCCCCCTTACCTAGTTAACGTATGTTCACTGGACCAGTCAGTAGAGTCATCTGTAGAACACAGCTGCATTCCCGTGTCACATTTTTCCTACTGGAGAAACGAGAATGTGTATCTTTTTTTAATCTGGCATACGGAAAGATGTGGATCACTTTGCACTGTATTCACCAATTTGTTAATGGGGTGGGCTATACGGGACCTGATGGTGCCATGCCCAATATCTAGCACAACACATGTTCTTTATTGTATGTGCTATCGATCTAACGAGCACTGCCATAAATAAAGAAAATAGTACACACAATCCTCGTAAACCCACGAACGAGCACAGTAACGATTTAAAGTCTCAACCAGTGGCATCCGTACACCATGAATGCTGCTGATATTTTCATTGATGGAAGCACCATTTGGTGGGCCTATACGAGATATCTTCCATAGCAAATATAGTGAATTAAGCATCCACATCTCCAATGTGTTATAATTTATATAATAAATACACTGTTTTTATCTGAAAGTATCTCAACGTGTGCACATTAACAGCTTCTATTGGCATAGCTCAATACCTCTTTCCGGTGTTGGCTATGCCCCGCCCATCGCTAGCTAAGCTCCACCCATACCGCGCTCGTGTTGGGATCGATCGATCTCTGAACACCGTAAATATCAATTTCCAAGAATCTACACAGGTAAGCTGTTAACTATTTTGAAGCTAATTTGACTGGGCGCTGTTGCTGCCAAAATATTCAACAGCATGTTTATTGAATAGCAAAGAATTACAAAGACATACAATTCATACAACATGTTGGACTATTTGAGATTTGATGACTTTTATATGGAACCCTTTGTGGCATAATGAGTGTGACGTCATCATACACGAGCTGAGCTGATTATGACGTCATACGAGGTCAGATGATGGATGGGTACTCTGGAAAGGTGAATTGTAACGGCGACAACAAATTGCAGCAACCATAACTGTCATACTAGCAGTACTACGCACGTGACCACAACTAGCGAAGATATAATTAAACTACCAAAAAACACACATTGGAACCATAAACATACATAATTGAAATAGATGATAATTTTTCAATAACCATCAGGCAATGGAGTCAAATGAGTCATTATGAATGGAACAAGTTTATAATTTCCAACTTAATAGGCTTACAGGAAACAAAGGAAAAGCACTGATTATAGAGACAAGAGATCCAAAATATGTGCACGTTGCTGATTTTGCAAGGCCTTTTATCTCTATGCTGATTACTTTCCAATTCAACCCAAATCAGCTTGTATTCAGTGTGCCAATGTTCCTTATGAGAATTTCTCTTGTCACCCCGTTTTTCTCAGTAACGTGGGCATTGGATAAATAGAAAGCTACATACATTACGATGCTATTTAATTAACAACACGCACCAATGTGTACAGCCGATTACATCTCAGTAGATATGGCAATGGTGAATTCTACACTATATTTACATTTTACAGATACACAATTTAACTGTTGCACCGTTGGCTGTTCGCCAAACATCTATACCATTATAAAATTGTTCCGCAGATGTAAAATACGTTTCTCCCATCACTATACTGTCTGACATTTGGGATCTTTAGTGCTCAGTGAATCTCAGCGTATTTACATGATTGACAGCTTCAAACCTATCAGTTCCTTGTGTTGTTTAGATTGCAGAAGAGCCAGGATATGGACGGAAATACATTTACTTGGGGTTTTTTCAGGCCGATTCCGTGGAGTGTAGTCGACTTTATTGGAACAATAAGCTGACAAATTCTGGCAAGCGTTGTATTGCTTGCTATTCAAACACCTAGCATATTGTTCACTCTACAAGGTTGATGTTTCTCGCATATTTTCTGTCAGTTTATTTTATTTTTCTTGCACATTACCCGATCTTTTAAATACGTTACTGTAGGTATTTAATGAGAGTCACCTCAGGAAACCGCATTTCTCCTGGATGTGTTTATGTAGTACTGTGACGTCCATGTTTGTGGTAACAGATTCCCACATGCAACATGGTAAAATAGATATTTAAAATAATTTTGAGATTGAATATGTATTTCCTAGTGGTAGCTTTGTAAACTCGAAGTAAAGGAATCTGGCAAACAAAGGTCGTTCTTTAAATCTGTGTGTATATGGTAACTGAATATTATCACATTTTTGCGGGGAAAAGGTTTGACATACAAATATTCACCAAATGCTCTCTTACTGAAAGGTAAATGACATGTTAATCCACAGTTAATCAGGGACACATTACTTCAATGTCTATTATTGGGTTAGTGAAGTTCAATAGCATCAATATAGCAGAATAGTTCATAATAAAACTGTGTGTAAGTTTGAAGAATTGCCAGTCATACAGCTCCGAGGACAGCTAACTCGCACAACAACTCGGATCCTGAACTGGCATTCTAAGTCAGTATTTATTCTGTTCAATTCATACTCCTATTCAGTGTATGAGAGAGAATGATTGGGAGCCGGTCAATAACATATCTTAAACAGCACACGGGTCTTTGTGCTATGGGGTTCTAAGAAAAGTTTGAAGAAAGCTAAAAGAAACGCAACTATATAAGCCTCGATTATAAGCAGGGATTTTCAAGAAGAAGGATTGTCTATGCCGTTTGCAGCTCTAGAAAACATCGGAATTCTATACGCCTGTATGCAAATGCCAGAAGGCAAGGGAAACAGCAGCATATTTTCCTCAGCATTGTGAAATCTTCAGTGATCCCCGGCAAAGAATTAGTTCAACCCAAACAAGCCTCGAGGGAATGAATGCTACGTGATTGGTTGGAGCGACTAGACAGAACAGCTTCCTTTGCTCTTCGGTCTGGAAACACAATGTGATTGCATATGTCATGTGCTGGCGAATGCAAAGAAGAAGATATGCATTTTGATGGAAATCAGGATAGTATCAAACATGCTTCGTGTCTTCAGAGGGATGAGAAAAGTGATGAGATAGTTATTCCTTGCATAAATAATCACATCTCGAATCTGTCACATGAGACAACAGGACTAAAACACTGCAATGTACTGATTAGCATGTTTGCCTCACGACTTTGTACGTGGGCATACATGTGCCAAACATTGTGTATCCAAAGTACTAATATTATGTATTTTTTACCCCTCTGACTTCATACTTTGGACGTGGTCGATATGTTTTCCATCACGTGTTTTCGAATGGTAGCAAGGAAACTGACATCAGAAGTATTCTCAATGTGTACACTATTCCTTCTCCAACCGACTTCTCGTCATGCAATGCATAATTTTGCACATCTTAACGTTCTCTGGTATCATTAACCCATAGATCATGTACTGTAGATTGGGTGTATTTTGTTGTTTACGTTCACTTTAGACCATGGATCGTGTGCTGATCGTAGACGTCATTTTAATGTAATCTGCACAGGCTAGACATTTTTCATTTCATAACACAAACATGGCCGTCACGCTTCTTTCTCCAGTTTACAAGATGTATGTATTTGCAAATTCATATCCGCAATTGCACAGGTTATAACGAGAATTTAGTCATTCGATACTATGCACAGCCATTGTCTGTGTGCCAAATGGTTACAGGAACTAATGTTAAATTATGCCCCGTTTCTTCTAGTGAAAGTGCACATAAAAATGTCTCATTGTCATGTTTTTCGGTGAGATGAACACGATCACATACAATATAAGTTGATATGACCACAAATCGAGCTCTAGTCTATGTATCACTACGCCATTATCGGCGTGGTTATTTACCTGTATCAGGCCGTCTACGGTAGACCATCATTTTTGTCAAGGTATTCTGTTCAGAGTATGTGGCCAATCGGGTGGTGATTTTATGCAGGGATATCTTTCCTCTGTTAAGCGAGCGTGGGTTATCGCGCTATACGCTGAGATAATTGACATGATACTAATTTGAATGAACAACGTTGTTACAACAAGATCCCGTCAAATTTTGCTCTAAAATATAAAGTTTTCATCAACGATCATTCGTTGTATTTGGCAGAGATGTAACAATGGGTTAAGTCGTTTCAAGCATCACTCCTGTTAATCCAGCGAACCTGGTCACAAGAGATTGGATAGAACATGAAATACCTTATCGCATGTTGCCATGTTAATTGATAAATCCAATTTGTCAGCCAAGTATATAACGTTATAATCAATTCGGGCACATACAGGCTGACGTCACAGTCATATACGTAATTATTGTCCGTCATGAACCTCTAAAAGTCCGTCATTTGTAGGCATTGCATGTCTTTGCTATTTAATAAACAGACTGCTGACTATTTTGAAAGTAATTTAACTGGGCGTATTTGCTGCCATAGTTATCAGCAGCAGCCAGCCAATTAGTTTTTAAAATATTCAACATCTTGCCTGTATAGCTTTCTGGAAATTGAGATTCAGGAAGTCCCGGGTTCGTTCGCACAACGCGTGCAGAGCATGGGCAGAGCTCAGATAACGATGGGTGGGGAATAGCTAAAGGGTTTGGATTCATCCATTACATGTTTTTTGCTATAAAAGTATGCTTTTCCGTGCAAGTGATAGAACGAAGATGTTTTCGATGGGCCCCGCATGATTGATAAGCTAGGCCATCAACTAGATGATATATGTCAGACAGAGCCGAAGCCCTGGTACGAGGGCTGGAGAGATATTGTTTCACATATCGCCAGCAGTTACACATATACGGTATGGGCTTGCAAGAGTATTTAGATGTAATCATTTATATGTATTGGCTCTGTGCTAAAGCAAACATCAAACGGAATTCATGCCATTCAGGTAGATTCAATTTGGAAACAGACGGTCAAGCGATCATAAAAGCCAAACATAATGAGTTATTGGATAAGTTTATTTGTTCATGGCGTAGGCATCCTAACGGTAAAAAAATGCTTAAGAATGCGACCACTGCTCATTAACCCTCTCGTGTAAACTTAACACTTTTCAGCCATTTGGTCGTAAACAATGTCCACACGCAGGCAACGATGGGAATCTTTTTTTTAATTTGCTACTGTAATGCTTGGCCCGATAATCGTTGCAGTCATTCCACTGGTAAAGCTTCCAAAATATCATTATCTTGGCCTACAAATGGATATTTAATAAGCAATTCTCTTGAACCATGTAATTGTCAAACCGGTCAACGACATTTGCTCTGAGCTCGACGAAGGTACATTTGCAGAAAGCTATTTCTGTAGGTTTAATTGGAAACTTTACAAAGTCTTATGTACTGGAAAATTTGGAAACGCTTAACCATTCAAGGCTTGGTCGATATGAGTAGGATTTTGTGCCGTTTGAGGTACTATTGACGCAAGACAATTTAAGTAGTTTGTCTGCTGATAGGGGTGGACGCCGTAATTATTGTTGTTTCTAACGAGACATTGAATTACAATGTATCACTATTAAACACTGTAATTAAATGGCAGGATTGTATAAGGTCTGCTAACCATGGCTCGTTTTGTGTGGTATCAATATCCATAGCAGCTTTCAATAGCGACCTTTAAAAGAATCAACATCTGACACAGGGATGTGTGGAACTGAATACCAAACGCTTCTTAATTTAACGCAAACAGTTAATCAGGAATCCAAACTACAACTAAAATCATAGCTTATAACTGCATATATATGTGCACGCGCGTATCTGATAACATATGCATGATATCTGCGTCCCATACATAAACATTGCCACGCTGACGACGATGACTGTACTGATCTGCAGCAGCTGAGTAATATGTCCACATTCAGAATGAAACGTGCTGCTTACACTTAGCGCAGTCAACCGCGTAAAATACGTCATTATCGAAACCTTGTGTCACGCAAATGATTCAATTCTCTTCAAAAGAAAAATGCTTTGTCCCCATGTGGTGCAATTAAATGTTCTGCACTCGACTGCTTCTCTGATAGTTAGGAAATAAATCACATTCTGCCCCTGGCACGTGGACACAGACAGTCGCCTTTTACATATACATGTATACGGCTTGCGTAGAAGTAAAACGGCTAATAACTAAATATGATGGATTCTCCACAGGACTCTACACCATTCTACACACCGCACCAGTGCATGTACGTCAAACATATTAACGATCGATATGTTCCCCTCATGAAACTACATATTTCAAAATGTGCATATCTACCTGTTTTACACATGCGATTCGATCAACTCCTTCAGATGTTTACATTAACAAAGAGCCAACTATTCGACATCAATATGTCAATTCGGTTTCCGGAACACCTAAGTATTCAGCATCAATATGTTTAAGTGGTGTTCATGAACCGATTATACAGAACTTATTTCTTAGCAATAGCTTTTACACGAAGCACTCTGGTAGCTTTGAATAATACATGTGTATATTCTATTGCATAATATTCATTAAACCATCACATACTTATGCTATGTTCAATTAGTCTAGAATCACGTAGTATGTACACGCGCTAGTGACGTACGCCATTAGCAGTGTATTATTACTCCCAGTGCACGGGGCCATCGTGTTACTGAGACAACGTCATCAGAGCGATATCAATATTATTAAATGATTTCGATAACATTATCAAGTTCGGAATAGAAGTATATACCTTCATATGGCTTTATGCTTGTATTTCGTATTCTAATCCCCGATAAAATTACAGTTGCCGTAGTAATGGCTGCTGGGTAATGCATATATATGTTAGTATGCTGCTGTTGACAGATGCAACATGCCATGATACTAACGACACATTGTGCATATAATTTTCCCTGCCATAATGAGAGGCACACAATCCAGCGCTGACTTGGATGGCAACATACATCCTCGCCCATGGTCATGATCTCGACATATTCTCGTGAGAAATCTCCACTTTCAAACAAAAATGATATAGTAATCCAACTTGAAATGCAACCCATATGCTGGTACATAAAATGTTATTAACGCTTAAGCGACCGCATTTTATAATGCAAGGGATTACTCGCAATGGCCATATGTAAACTTAATCCACATGTGATATGGTAACACATGTGGGTCAAACTGTTTAAGGAACTTGTACACACCTGTCTGAAAGAAGCACAACCATTTCTTCCAAAAGGCATACAGACTCGTGTTAGATAGATGTTAATAAAATATGTCAAAGAGTTGTGCTCGTTTTACATATAGGCATGGCAATCTTTGTGTTTCAAATGCACCATTGCAGAATTGATCCATTTTTGTTCATCAAGTCCAATTAGCTTCAAAACACCTTTTTGCATTATAGGTGGTATAAAGTATGTTGATGTGAGTTCAACTGGTTTACAATACATGGAATAAGACATATGTGTCTGTTTGTGATATTCTATTTATTCGATTTTTTCTGGACAATTTGAATGATTGCTAATATATAAACACGCAATGTGCTAAATTCCGACGCACCTTTTGATTCCGATCCCCGATGTATGTTTCGACTACGGAGAACATGAGGATTCCATATATATTCGCTTCAGAAGCACGTGTGGAAATCGTGCGTTGAGCGGCATAAGTAGTCAAATTTCGCTTACCCTCTTTATATTATAATCCATCGACTGTAAGGAAGGCCCATACCTAGACGGATGACTTGGTTTAAGGTGTTTAAAGGTAATCTATGTTGATCTAGAAAACATGATAAACTGTGATTCCTTTGTAGCTTCCACGCACAATTATCCTTTAAACAGACATTTTAAAGTCAAAGCATACATCAGAAACAACTGCCGAGGGGTTGGGTGGTGGCGATGGATGAGGGATCGGTGAGGGTAGGAAGTGTGCACTGTAATGTGTGCATACTCAATACTAATCTAAATCAACTGAATCGACATCAAGCAATGTATGCATTCTTAATCTCGATATTGGGTTCGTTTTTCTAAGGCCTGTATTTACAAAAGTAACTGCTGTGGAGGTGCCACTGCCGGTAGAAGGTGATCTTGACACGTCAACCGCTGCCGAATATCGACCGATTATTTCACTGATTTCTCTTTGCCATTGGCGCTATCCGTTTCCATCACAGCCACGTTATCAAAATGCAATCGAGCAGATGGTTTGTCAATTCATTTTCCTCCCCTTGGCTACTGTATCTATATCCATAGCTAGCAGTAGCTTATTATAAGCAGCCATTATCTAGTAATCGTGTGCTTCTTCGCTGTTACCGAGCGTATATTAATAGTAATGAAACACTGCATGTCGATAAGTGGGTCTAATATATCCGTTGATTTAAACTGGGTATTGTCCACCATACCTTCGTGGATGTACATCGTGTTGCTACAGTCTAGAAATAGCCTCAAACCTGTTGATAAGTGATACTGTCTGCTGATCAATGTGTGGTCACTCCATTCCCTAGACTTGCGTACCGAAACTGATGACTGGAGGCGATCAATCTCACATCTCGAAACATGGACCCATGATTGATTTTTGACTTATCGCCAATACCGTGTGCATATTCATGGGGCAGATTACTGATATTTCACGGCATCTCTCGATTATATGGTTATCCACTCTATCGTTGCTACAGAACTCCAAGGAATATGGCATAGTACCAGTTTTTAATGAAATATTGTAGTCGCATAAATCGAAATTTACCTGCACAATTAAAGGGACATTATTAAAGAATTAGAATCTGTCATTGTTTATTTTTCATTGAAATGATAACTGTTGCTAACTTAAGAATACTATACCAGAAAGCTCTTCTAATTAGTGCTCAACGTGTTTCAGCTACACCATTGCAAAACACGTTCAGACAAACATGCACATACGGACACGTGTATTCTTATATACCATATATATATATATATATATATATATATATATATATATATATATATATATATATATATATATATATATATATATATATATATATATGTGTGTGTGTGTGTGTGTGTGTGTGTGTGTGTGTGTGTGTGTGTGTGTGCATGCATGCATGGAGTTCGCGAGATATGGTGTACGCGAATGTACACGCACGTGACACCACGCGTAATGCGCAACTTGATTTTGGCTGAGTTATATAAGAACCGTTAACCATTTTAACCCAACGCGCATAATTCGAAAGCTCAATTACAAATTAATCCATATTCGGTTGATTTTTCTGAAACTAATTTGACTTGGAGCTACTGCTGCCTAATGCAGGAAGCAACAAGTTCCTCTTAAACTAGTTTCATATTATTCAGTAGACTAAACGTCGAGTTACCTTGAGATAGATTTTCAGGGAATTGTGTGCTCAAATGGTTAACACAATTATAAACAAAATGTCAGTATTGGTTATAGGTATTTACCCATGGCGTTATCTACGACAATGTACACTATCAAGTTAAATTAGTCTTATATGTAACAGGTTTATTGGTATTTATTATAATTTCGTTTGATCGAGTCTTGCACACGACCATGGTTGTCTTACCGGCATATATCTATTGTACACCATCTGTGTTTTGGCACCAGCAATTAACGGATCAGGTGACGTATTTGATTATGACGGCATGATGTCAGCTTCTTGAGTGACAGATTCAATACCTCCACTACTTAGCTTTCATAAAGTACTGAACAAAAGAACTCTTCTTGTATTTAGAGTAAGATTAATCATGTTGCAAAATAATGGACGGCTAGAAAGACTTAATATCAAATCCTAACAAATCCTAACTCATCCGCCTCCACCCCTCAATAATAGAGGTAGGGGTGAAAATCTGACTCGCAATACAGCATGGCCGAAGGCCATATAACGGCTAAATAAAACGAATACATAGAGCATATGACAGTCAGAGAAACCAACTCGTTTTAAATGTTCCCAAGCTGAATGCAACAAAAAATAAGTTGAGATAAAGTTAATGAAACAAGTCTGCACATGGTCCGGGGTGGAGCACGATTTACGAACCGACTATATGGAAATCAAACCGGATACAACCCAGATACGAAATAACCTGTATGACAATGGCAATCGCATGCATGTTGGAGATGGTTGGGTGTGTGGGTGTTGTGTGAAATCCTACTAAGGAGGTAGTGACTATGCTGTAGGTAGTTTACAACCGGAATGGAGTGGTACCAATAATTCAATGAGTAACGCATAGCAATAAATTAGCATGTGCTGTCTAGATTACAATGAATAATTTGAGAGATTTTAGGTAAGAAATTATATAGGTATTTGCTTTTCATCCACAGCACAGAATGCGACGTCACTGCTTCCTGTTATGGTATTCATACACGGTGATGCGTACGATGCCGGAACAGGGAATGCTTATGACGGAAGTGTGTTAGCAAG
>CM067368.1:47316133-47318633 GCA_034401795.1 Chaetoderma sp. LZ-2023a
GTATTCCAGGATTGTGGTGTGTGTGCTAATCGATGTCGGCATGCCAACTACAGATTTCTCACTGTGCATGCCAATAGAGACGCACCATTTCTAGATATGCCCGGCACCTTCCTAGCTAAGGTTTACGCGCTGTTTATAAGTGTTCGAATAGATTTTGAACTTTGCAACCTGATTTCTCAAAGTCTAAATTTCCAGCTAGCGTACTATGCGGGTAAGTTGGTACACATTTTAAACTAATTTGAATGGGGTGGGGGCGGTTCCGGTTTATGGTAGCGACATCTACCAGTTGAATTAATTCCCGTCAAACCATTCAATTCTAGAATGTGTATTTCGTCCAAAACATAATAGTCGACAGCTTGTGGCGTAATTGTGACATAATTGATAATGGCATCTGATAACGCAGTAACAGATGGGGTTTCTCTTCTTGCTCAATCTCTATCGGTACGCTTCTCAACAAGCATGGCCTGGCCGAGGGCTCGCTTAACCATGTTATCACGGCTGTATGCTGGAATAAGGCAATGTACAATGCGCCTTTGCAGTTTTAGCTATTCCACGCCCATCTCTAGCTTAGCTATCCAACAACAACAACAACAACAACAACAACAACAACAACGACGACGACGACGACGGCGGCGGCGACGACGACGACGACGACAACAACAACAACATTCCGATATACATGGTCAGATAAATTACTGTTATTCAAATCTGAACCAAAACCTGGGGCGTACTCACGAATGGTATTTAATTTTTTTTTAATCGCCTAAGTCTCTGTTCACCTACATTAGAAGAATGTATAACCGCTTCGTGAATACGACGTAGTCGGGGCTTTTAAATAGGTGTGAGCAGTTAGGTGGATGCGTAACGTAGACAACCTTCGTAAATGCAGCCCATGCCCTAGCTAATATCTGAAGAGCAATTAAAAGATCTCCTTTAAATTATATTTTATGGAATCTGATGAAGTCTTTTCACGATCCGATTGATCCGATCAGAGTTAGTTGACAACAGTGTTACTTAAAGCGACCGTGACATGTTAAAATAGCCAATGATAACCAGTATCATAATGTTATCACTACCATCCCCTTTTCGTTAACTCTAGCATTGATTATTTAAAACAAGACTCGCCTAACATGCCTTGTGAGCTATAAAATGATTCACTCAGTACCTATTAGTCGAATTCATTCGGTAGGTATTGGCGTGAGCACTTGCCCTCTAAACGTTATACAGATAGACTGAATCTGCGATTGCATATCGCAGCGTAGTGCGTGGCAAGGCTCATTGACAAGCCGCTGTAGTGAGAGAATCGTTTTAGAGCGTACCAGCACGGTTGTGCCGGTACGTGTTTAAGTAATTAGTTACCGGGACAATAACAGAGTTACCGAAAATGGAAATTGATTGGTAACCCTGTGCTTCTGGTACGGTGTAACATTGATTACTTTATGTCGCATTCCGATTGACAACATACATTAAGATCTTTTTAATTCAGATATTTTGTTTATACGATCATGTGTTCGAATAAGACGAATGTAACGAATTTGGACAACCTGTCAGATTTAAGATCAGGTTTTCAAATTCATGCATGAGACAGAAATTGAATTCGAGAAATTTAATCGACCACGCATTTGCTGAAAGATGGTATGCAATGGACCTTTCCATTGTTAGCTATTCCCCGCCCATCTCTAGCTTAGCTCCACCCACACCTCGCTCGTGTTGGGATCGATCGATCTCTGAATATCCTGACTATGAATTTCCAAAAATCCACACAGGTAAGATGTTGAATATTTTGAAACCAATTTGACTGGGTGCTGTTGCTGCCTAAGGCAGCAACAGCGCCCAGTCAAATTAGTTTTAAAATAGTCAACAACATGTTTATTAAATAGCAAAGAATTACAAAGACATACAATTCATGCAACTTGTCGGACCATTTGAGATTTGATGACGATCTATATGGAACCTTTTGTGACGTAATGATGGTGACGTCATCATATACGCAGTGAGCTGATTATTACGTCATACAAGATACTATGCTGGATGGATACTCTGGAAAGGTGAATTAGTATTGTGTAAAATGTTGTTCAATCACCTGCGTGCACATTCATACAAAGTGGGCAGAGCGTACCTAATAGAATTTAGTTGGTCAGAGTCAGCGAACAAATGGATTTTGTCAGAAAACTGTATTTTTCTTTTTTGTTGCAGGGACCCAAGCAAGCCCGTGCCTCGAACCTATTACCGCCTACGTAACATTGTGTGGCCCACATTTCAACCTAATAACGGAAGTTATTTACAAATTGGTAAGTTTTATTAATGCTCTGATAACGACATATTTATTTCAAGAAAACGTGTATGGAGATTGGCATAATTAATCGAGATATTTCCTCCTCTTCCTCTTTTCCGTTCTACGTTGTTTGTTAAAGGTTTGTCTCGCATGTCCTCCGTTTTGGGCAGAAATTAACTCCTTTGCTCAAAGAACGGCCATATGCATATTAGAAGAGGCCCTTAA
>CM067368.1:47323633-47378633 GCA_034401795.1 Chaetoderma sp. LZ-2023a
CAAGTTCCCCCATTATTCTCAAGAGCAAAATCATTTTCACTGGAGTCATCAATGAATGAATACATTCTATCAACTTCACATAGAATTGATGGCTTTTTTCTGGACAGCAGCAATATAAATAGACGTAATGTAGTGATCTCCATTGACTCTATTGACAGTGTGTTGATCTTTGATAAATACGGAGATAGCTTATGTAAGATTGTTTCTTTCTTAATTGTTATTATCATATAAGCATCTACTGCTATGCTTCTCGAGGGGCATACCCATCCTGTCAAGTTAAATTGTGCAATACTCACCTAAATAATAACGATTTGACCATTATAGGATTAAGATGGCACAAAAGTGGGTAAGGTTCTGACATAAAATGGCAGGATTAGCACAGTTCATACTCCATTGATTTGGCGTCCAAGATATGGTTGAGCCATCGCTACATCTAAAATACATAGATCATAGTAATCTAAGAGAACTAGTAAATCATTCCCTAATTTTGGATGCGCAATTGTGAAAATACGTTAAGTTAAAGCTAACTTATCGCATACAACACACAAACAATTGATCAAATTAAACAACTTTGTTTGGAATTGGCATATTAAATCAATGTGAATGGCCACTTGCGTTATATGTGGACTTCATAGACGAGGAAAAGAAACCCCTTGACGAACTTCTCCCAATAGCTGCAAGCAGACTACACATTGAGAATCTATTTATGAATGAATCCAAAACAGAGTTCACCCACATATACCTATCTACAAAGCAGGAATATAAAGAAGAAGACGATTGACTTCGTGGCGGCGAACTATGGAGAAAAATTAAAATCATGGGCTCACTGCTTTGTAGTACTGCTGACATTGCTGCGCGCTGCGTCATGGGGAACATATCTTGTCAGTCCTTCTGGAAGCTATGGATTCGTAGATCAAAGATGCCCTTGTTGAAAAGGCTACGTTTATACAATGCAACCTGCGTATCCTTGATGCTGTATAACTGTAACAGCTGGGCAGCTCCAAAGGCAGCTCTAGACAAACTCGATACCTGCCACCAGAAACACCTACGCACCATCACTGGACACCAATGGCCAGACAGTATAGTTTCCAACGATGCACTATACAGGATGTGTAATACGTCACCGCCGTCTGTAAAAGTCGCCATGTGCTAAGGATACCAGGAGAGACACCATCACAGAGCGCCTTGGAATTCGCCCTACTCGGAGCCAGCAAATACAAAGCCAGGAGAGGACGTAATTGCATAAATCCGCTACGCGTGCTACGAGGTGATCTCAAGAAAGCAGGACTCGGTACACTCAAGTCAAAATGGACATGCGGAAGGGTAGGATTTCGGCTGAGGATAAGACACCATCTGCAAAAGTGAAGAAGGGCTGATTGCAGCTGTAGGATGTTTCTACTACTACCGACGCAGAATACAGTAATCATACATACTTCAATGAGATGTATTCATTTCGTCCAGGAATGGTATTACTTATTTTAATCGTTTCTTTGAAACGAAGCGATAGTAATTACCCTAGCCCGCCAGTTCGACAGTGTGGAATAGGTGTTCCATTATGCATGCGGATACCTCCTCTCCCCTTATCGTGAACAGCAACGCACCTCAGAAGCGTAGTACCAATCGAACTACACAATTACCATTACTAGTTGAAGAAATAACAGTATTGTGCTGAGAACGTTACACAGTTTATTTTTCTTTTGGCAATGTACACCTCATGTATACTTGTTTGGCGTACCTGAGCTTGTTAGGACAGTTTTGGTCAAATATTCGATCAAGAAATCAGAAACTGAAAAAGCTTCGTTTGCCAGACATTTTTTGGTTTGAAATAGACTTACTTTCTTGTAGAACTGTTCTGCTTACTGTAGTCCACTGCATAAAGCGACGATGGACTCGTACAAAGCAGTGTTTTAAAACATATAGTTACTGTTGAACTGATCCTGACAAGACTGAATTGACGGATTTCCACCTGGATTCCAGATAGCGAGGAATCACACCGCTCCCGCACCCACCCCAACCCCCACCCCACGCAGGGAGATTATGTTTATCGAAATGTCCTTGTTGGGTGATCATCCTGAAGTTCTTGTTCTTGAGTATGTTGAGACTCATCAGTTCTGCTTTCCTGTATTCATCTTCGTCGGATCCTGTGGTGGTCCGCTTCCTGATATGAAACATAGTTTAAAAAGATTGGTAATTTTCCTGAGTTTGAATTTCCAGAGAGTAGTTCGATTCTTGGACCTGAATCCAGGTATCCTATTCCCAGAGACGGTCCTGAGTCAGCTGACCAGTGGTTATTATGCATCGCATCACATTGTGCTTATGTTGTCAGCCCTGTGGACAGTGGATGTTTCATGTTCGTGTTCAGCGGAGGATATTATCAGTAACCCCTCCCCCTCCCCGCCGAGACATCGAGCCGCTGATGCTGAGTGACTGGTTTGGCGAAAGACGCGGTGATCCAGGGGCAATTTCTGTTTACTCAGACTCCAGGTGATTCCAGCGAAGAAGTGAACATTAATTACCAGACACACACACGACCGCGTCCCCAACCGCCACCCCACCCACGGGAGTCACGCCTTGTGAACCTTCTGGAAGGAAACATATCTTTTCTAGAACAATCTATAAACGGGCACGTTATACATATCCTAGGCACTGACTGTACCTTTTGATTATGCGCATTACATTATTAACCTGGAATTTGCACTCCCTTTCCTCTTCTCCTCGCAGAACATTGAGATTTCCGTGCTACATGTAGGCAAAACTCCAACCTACGTTAACCTCCAGTGATGACGCGTCCCTCCTTGCAGACAAGCCTCTATTGTAGCATAGTGTAGGAGTTCTCAATAAGTTCAAATACTGCATTCCACGGTGACGGTGGGGGGTGGTGGGGGATGGCCCTTCAATCGCTGCCTGGGTGAGGCTTCTGGAGACTATTGCAATGGATAGTGCTTATTCAGTTGCTGACAGAAGTAGGATTTCCCCCTTTTTGGGAAGTAATGCTATCATAAAGAACCTTGCCAAGTTCTTGTTCCATCCGAGGCAAACCTTGTCCGTTTTACATTATCGGACCTGGTTAGTTATATTTCGGAATCATTGAAATTGATTGTTGAGAGGGTACTGAGATCGACAAACCTCAACTTATATACGTTCTCCATGCTGTTAGGGAGTTATATATTGTACTCTTTCTCTTTCGTTATCTTTCTCAGAAACTGTTGTAGCTCTCCATTACCATCCTTTTCATATGGATTCTTCAAGCTGGAACATGCATTTCCGTCGCATAGGTCACTGGACCTGTCCATAACAGATCGATCATCGCTGGGTTGTATCTTTCCCTGCTGTGTGTAGAACTAGACAGTTTCCCATTTGATGCTTCGCTAGAATGAATTCAATACCACTCGAGACCCTAGGTCCTTATTTTATATAGTTTTAACACAAAGGTTAGAGAGCTTAATATATAGTAGTTTACAGTGTCAGTTCTCCGTTAGCCTTCGGTCATATGAGGCCGTCATTGGGGACGTCCGTCACTCAAGTATTATCGTGCAGAACTATATCCGCTATTGTAATACTACCACCTTACAGTGGATATTTCTGTTTGTGTAATTATATCAGTAGTTTGCATTGGTCACATCTCATTGGAGTGCCAGCCTTGCTCACCATTTCGATCATGTTCATCCTCTTCCATATCCTCCTCATCTAGTCATTGTGTGTATGTAAACGAGATAGGCTTTGTCATTGATATAACAAAGCGTGCATTACCTTATGGTTTTGGATCCAGCAAGTTGTTATTTATCACCATTTAATTTTTGTCTGAACTTGTCCATGACATCACGCTACATTAAAGCGATGCTAATCTCATCTCAAATGATGTATTGCACCGATAGAATATGGTTTATAGATTCCATATCATTCATATCCTATCACATTCCCTGATCTGTATCGCAATTATTTGTTTTGTAATATCGAGTAAACGTTGAACAGTGATCGACACCATTGTGTCTCGTCAAGCTATTGTGTGTGATGTCATGTCAGCTCCAAATCATCACATTCTTTATTATGTAATGCTCATCCCATTGAATATCTTGAAAATAATTTGACTGGAAGTTGTTGCTGCCTATGGCAGCAACAACTTCCAATCAAATTGGTTTCAAAATATTCAACAGTTTACCTGTAGGATTGCTTTATTACCACATTGCCAAAATATAGCTGGAGCCTCTATGACTGAGCGTATATACCGAGGCAGACAGGCTAGGATTTTTCTGATTGGTTGAAAAGTAAATCATGAGTCATCATAGGGTGTAGAAATATACCAACATTTAACTACTAAATCCTGAATATCGTTCCTTAGCAGCGTGATAAAAAGCTTAAAATTACCTGGATAGTTTATGACCGGCATGTTAGATCATCTGAATAGCTATCAAGAGATGGGATTAGTTATCCTTTAAGCATTAAGAGATACTTTTACATTTGATCTGTATCCTGGATAAAATTGTGTCTTGAGCAGAGAAAGTTTTCTTCCATATATGTAATCAGGTTAGACGGTTTTTTGAAACACAGTGAGAATATCGACCTTTCAAATTTATTCTATACGATGTTTAATATCTTTTAGTTACATATCGTCATTTACTTTCATTACTCGTATGTGGGTTGTCATGAAATTATACATGAGTTTGCTATTATCCTTGTTTCGTAAATTATTGCTCACTAAGTATTATTATATATCATTGTTAATCAGTCTTGGGATGCTTCTGGGTCAGATTGTTACCCCCCATTGAGCATTCCTTCGATACAATTACACGCTCAAAGATCCTAGATGTACAACGTCAGGCCAGTTGCAATGAAGATGAGCCACGACTAGTGAGACTACTGATTGCAGACACCAAGCTGAGAGTACGAGTATTGTCAGTGAAGTCTGTAGAGTTTGAGACACCACTCGGCTCCCCACAGGGGGTGGGGGTCTATCTCCGATGCTTTTCACACTGCTGCATTGAAATCCGTGCGGGAAAGTTCCATAAAACCAACCCCACCCCCACCCACCCCCACCCCCAGTGTCAATACTGGGTATGCCGCTAGAGATGGAATATGCCCACGCTGTGGACTTCAGAGACGAAGAAAAGAAGCCCCTTGACGAACTTCTCCCAATAGCTGCAAGCAAACTAAAAATTGAGAATCTCTCTATGAATGAATCCAAAACAGAGTTCACTCACATATACCTATCTAAAAAGAATGCAACTAAAGAAAAAGACGACCCACTTCGTAGCGGGGAACCATGGATGAAAAGTAAAATCCTGCGCTCATCCAGTTGCAGTAGTACTGACATTGCTGCACGCTGCGTCATGGGGAACATAGTTTTTCAGTCCTTCTGGAAGCTATGGATTCGTAGATCAAAGATGCCCTTGATAAAAAGGCTATGTGTATGCAATGCATTTTGGAGCTGTATACCTGTAACAGCTGTGCAGCTCCAAAATGCAGCTCTGTACAAACGCGATGCCTGCCACCGCAAACACCTACGCATCATTACTGAACAGTGGACACCGATGGTCAGACAGGATAATGGCTAACGATTCACTATACACAATGTGTAATACGTCTCCGCTCTCTGTAAAAGTCGGCCAGCAAAGATGGTCACCAGCATAGAGAGCCTTAAATTCGCACTACTCGGAGTCAGCAAATACAAAGCCAGGCGAGGACGTCACTGCATAAATCTAGTACGCGTGCTACGATGTGACCTCACGAAAGCAGGACTCGGTACACTCAAGTCAAGAATGGGCCTAATGAAGGTATGGATTTTGGCTGAGGAGAAGACATAGTGGCGAAGAATGACTGATTGCAGCTGTAGGATGTTTCTACAACTACAACCGCAGAATACAGCAAGCATACATAAATTGCGAGCTCTGAGTCTGAGGGTGAAGCGTGTTTCCGTATTCATCCACCCACCACCCCACCCCCACCCCAACCCACCTCCACCACCCAACCCCTCCACCCACCAACTACCACTTGTCTACTGAACGTTCAGTTCGGACGTCACAAACGAGGCGAATCCTTCGGGTGGGAAGGATATAGAGATGCTCGCTAGATTGGTAGTGCTCACTTACAAAATCAATTACAAGATAATTTTCTGCAAGACTTGACCGTATTATATCAACATTCTTTATTAGCTTACAATTGCATCATCGTATGCAGCCCACATATAGGTCCAGTTTGAAATCAACTATACGCACCAAATATGATTCTGTCAATATGAAGCTAGATGCACTTATAGTATGCATTGTATTGTTTGCAGGCAAATTAAAATACATTCCGATACGCATATAAGCAGCATATCCGCCTTTCAACAAATCGTCAAGTCAAACGAATTACTTGGTAATCGACCTGAAGCAGTGCGAACACACACGCGCCATATTGGATTACAAAACATCAAACAATTTGTTTCCTTTGTAAATTGAATAGTTCCTGTGTCGGGTTAGGATCTTTAAAACCACACGAGTTCCCCTTTGCGAGAGCTCCGCGGGAGGCAGTAGTGAGGAAAATTGATGTGTAGATTTCTGTTTCGGAAACGCATAGCTTGATACGAGTTATTTTGAACACGCACATGAGCCAGCGATCTACATTCCGTGGTCCATGCTCCTCTAAGTAGTGTTATTATCAACGAATAGCTAAGGACACCACCTGCTCATTAGGATACAGCTTTGCACATCAATCTGAACGTATTTAATGAGCATCGCATAATGCTAAGTAAATAATTATACTAATTACTATTTTTCTATTTTGTGAATATATCATAGTTATTATACTAATTAGCAGGGCATATTCCCATTATTGTTACACTCTCTGCTACAATTCCGGCCATTACATGAAATACAAAGGTGTGATGTAAACAAGCATATTGTGAGTGAACTATAAGCATGCATTAAGAGTAAATGAGTAGTCCAGTTCATCCATCATTCATATGATTCATATGACGTCGCAATCAACTATGTTACGTGCATGATGACGTCATAATCAATTACCTCAAGGACGACGTAGCTAAGTTCGCCACGACCCTATAATTGATGAGGGACTAAGTATCGTTGTACGAATTGAAATGTCTTTACTATGTACATACCGTTGAATATTATAAAACTTATATGACTGGATGCTGTTGTTGCCATACGCAGCAACGGAACCCAGTCAAAATACTTTCAAAATATTCAACATCTTACCTCTAAAGTTGTCAGTAATCGATCCATTCCAACAAGGCCAACGCGTGGGTGGAGCTTAGCTAAGGACGGGTGGACATAGCTATAATTCACCTTTCCAGAGTAGCCATTCATCATCTGACCTCGTATGACGTCATAATCAGCTCAGCGCGTGTATGATGACGTCACAATCATTACGTCACAAAGGGTTCCATATAGACCGTCATCAAATCTCAAAGAGTCCGACACGTTGTATGAATTGTATGTCTTTGTAATTCTTTGCTATTTAATAAACATGCTGTTGAATATTTTGAAACAAATTTGACTGGACGCTGTTGCTGCCTTGCGTCATAAATGATTCTATTAGGCCCGTCTTTAACTTGTAATAGTCCGACATTGTGTAAGAAGTGTATGTCTCTACTATTTAATAAACATAGTGTTGACTAGTTTGAATTTAATTTGACTGGGCGCTGCAATAGGCAGCAACAGCATCCAGTCAAATTAGTTTCAAAATAGTCAACAGCTTACCTGTGTAGTTTTTTGGAAATTGATAGTCAGGGTGTTCAGAGATTGATTGCTCCCAACACGAGCGAGGTGTGGGTGGAGCTTAGCTAGAGATGGACGGGGCATGTCTAAAACCGGAAAGGTCCATTGGAGTCCTCCATTGACATGTCCATTTTTATTATATGGATATTGAATGCATATTGATATCTATAGTAAAACTCATATTAACATACCATCGCTACCTGCAAAACCCCCGCTGTATCGCGACCGCCGTTGCCGCTAGACGAGCAATAACACCATCAACATCGTCATCAATGTCAACAACAATATCATATTCAGCACTTAGCATCAACACGATCTAGCAATCAAAGGAGAATACCATTAGCTCGTCAAAATATGTGAACTGTATTCAACATTAACCAATAACGGTTGTTGCCATATTAAATCATGACTATCAATATAATTTCAGATGAGCAAGCATAATCTATCGTACCATATACAATTTCTCATAGTGCCGCTTGCTCTGAGAGTATCATGTTTGTATGCATTGATACAGCAACGCGATTGAGATATGGTAGAGCAATAACAATCTAGGCATACATTATTGAGATGATAAATCTAACACATGCATACATATTAAAACAATTCGTCGAGCCTTTCGCTGCAGTAAAGTCGTACAGTTGCTTTGCTAACAGACAATCGTATATGTCACAGACCGCTTTTGGCGTTGATCATTTACACAACTTTCTATATGCGAAATATTTACATTGCAGAGATCACCAGCTTCCAGTGTGCACTTTACGAGCAATCGATTTCCTTAACGACAGTGGCACTGCACAATGGTGTCAGTTATATATTTGTTACAAAATAACGTGTATGAACACGCTGGTACTTCACTAACCAGCCATCTCAGTTACATTATAGTGTGGTGTTAATGTAGAGGTAACGCCAAACTATGCATCCTGTGTAAGGTTAACTGTGCGTAAACAGTTATAAGCGAAATGAGTAAGATCTTTGGCCATAGCACATCAATAAACGGCCTGGGCAAGACAGCATTGTGTTGGTTAGCCGACGCCTAAGAGATTCTGTATAGTTTAAAAATGAAATGCATAGAGATGCCTTAAGGTTTGTATTTAAATGCCAGAAGTCATTTAGGGCATATCAATACTTTGTTATCTGAAGTTCAGTTTTCTCTTTAAAATTATTTACATGTGATATTACACATAGATGACAAATAGATGTAAACATAGAAACATGCCCCAATACCCAGTCAGCATAACAGGTAGAGCCCGCGTGCATTTCCTTGCATGTAAAGCGCCATGTGATTTTATCAAGAGACAGATAAACGTGACACATTTCTAGTTTTATGGAGGTGTGCCTGAGTTGTCTACATATGCGAAAATTAACAATGCATCCCTATGCAGTGAGTAACCAGCATTCTGACAGATGTTACAGTTTACCCAATATATATATTATGTTCTATATAATCAGAAACGATTCTCAGCTCGGCATTAGGCTGGCCAATGCTTAGTAAATACTATTTTAAACTCACTAAATCGCATTCAAAATGGGATTTGCTAAACATGGGTCATTATCTTGATATGAAAGTTTAGCTCATTTAGAGATCCTATATTCCTGACAAGAGCCCGATAACGCACGGTACTGGGCCTATTATACGACAGTACCAGCCCAGAATAATACGTTAACAGGAGAGCTAGCATGGACGGCATGGAGGGCTTTGTGATATGAGACATAGACTGCCGGAAGCGGGAATCATATTATATATCTATCAAACACCTTACCATTGATATTAGATGAACAATGCATGGCGTAGTAGAATTATTATGATTGTTTAAGATGCTGTCTATGACTGATGGTGTGTAATTTAAGAATTACATGCTATATATGTGTGGCTAGCAAAATGGTTGTGAGTTGGGTTCTCGAAAGCGCTGTATACCACGCGTTGAAATTCTGATTCGCGGAATGACCCTTGGGAGCGAGAGCATTTTTTAGGAAAATCATTTGATGCTGATAGCAATAGAGAGGAATCTTCTTTTCACAAAATTGATGGTATCTAGTCAACCAAGAAAAAAGTGGAATATAAATGTTTGCCCGGCGGGAAAATCACGTGCGTTATAATCAGAATCGACTCTGTGTATGCTAAACACATATCTACTAAATTAGATAACCTCTCACTGTTGTCCCCAATTCCTTTTCCTAAGGCAAGCGACTATCATTTTCTCTTTGGAACAGACAGACAATCGTTGACAAAATCTAGCTTTGGTAACTTATTGCAGGGAATATTTAAATGTGATCACTATAACAGGTATACACTAAGATATGTTGGTTGTCACACTGAAAGGATTTCAGATGTTGCTTATTTAAGATGGCTGATATGGTGTCCCCGAACATGTAAGACCTCACATGCTGTGTCCATAAACGTATGTACTGATATTGTTTTGAAATTGAGAGTTGATTAGGTGAATACGTTTAAGGGAACAGGGTTTTTTATGTTGTTGTTACAGATATTACATTAGACAATTACAGACTTATTCCATTCTCCAAGTGAAACATATATCATAGTTCGATTATGGAAATAAATACTCGATTATGATGTCTAGAAAATAATCGATCAAATCGGATAATCGATTATTTAATCTTGGAACTTTGGAAGTAGTAACTTCGTAGTGAAGGAGGGTTAGAGACAAAGAGAGAGTGAAGGTATAGCCTTCTTAAACTTAATAATAATAATAATAATAATAATAATAATAATAATAATAATAATAATAATAAATGAATAAATAAATAAAAAATACCTTATTTTCTAGAAAAATAACAGAATACGCAATTTCGTGAATTGGTTCCTAGTTAGGTTTAAATTGCCTCAACTAAATAGGCCTATGAAAAGACCACGAGACGCTCAATAGCCCAAGCTTTACCAAACAGTCCTCTGATTGGCTGACCGTGGGGAACAACCTCGCCCAGTATAATGAAGTCAAGTTGGAATCCATTGTCTACTCGTTCTTATTGGATAATTATTTTAAGAAACCGGCGCGTATGTCCAGATTTTCAAGCCAGAAGAAAGGCGCCAATTTAAATTTTAATTATATAGAGCTCGCCATGAGCGCCTATCTATGATGTTTTCCTACTTTCCAACATCGGAAAAGCTGAATACAGTCTGAACATCAATAGACTGCGCGTTGTCGCTGCCTAACTCAGCAACAGCTTTAAGTCAAATTAGTTCCGAAACAATCGGCAGAATTTATGGAAATTTGTATTGAAAAACAGTAAGTAAATTGTGTGCATTTGTTCGCGAAATTGTCATATTATTTTTATTTGTACTATGATATAGAGTTCGTCTGCGACGTTTCCCTATTTTCCAGCATTAGAAAAGTCGAATATTTTTATAGCTTTAAGTTAAATTAATTCGAAAACCATTCGGCAAAATTTATGAAAATTTGCACCAACATTTTGTGAATTTACAATGAAAACCAATAATTCATTTTTTATAGTTTTTCGCAAATTGGCCATCAACCCTTCAGCCTACAGCCTTCAGAGGCAGATATTGTTCCATACACAGTAGCAATCAAATGTGTCCGATCACCGGCGTATCAAGCAATCACTTATATATACATCCGCATGCATGTATGGAATAGGACTCAGGAGGTGTCGGATTGAACGTCAGGAATAGATATTTATACAACTACCTTGCTAGATCAATCAAACCACGGATGCATTAGCTGTTTACAAGACTAAACACTAAATTATGCCTGATTAAAATAAATAATCGATTTTTGCTCGATTAAATCGATTTTTTTTTTCCGATTATTTGAGTTTACACTCGATTATATAATCGTCAGGAAAAATAATCGACTATCGATGAAATATCGATTAATCGAGCAGGCCTAGTTCGAATTTGTTTCCAAATAATCGTGTGTCAAGCTTGCACAACTTACCCGTCAGCATGCCTTTGGAAAGGAAAGTTGCAAGACTTTGACTGTTCAACAGCTACTTTGTTAAATAAATAAATGTGTGTCGCGATTTATCTTATTTACTAGTGTTTATCAAATGTACATGGGTTTAATCAAATAAAACTACAATATTATTTAGCTTATTCTTAATAAAAGCGCATGAATATGCAAACTTGATGAGCGTCTGATCATCTGTTAAGAGACGACGACTAGTAGGCCTACATGCTGAAATAGATTAGTAATTGTCATTCTGTCTAATTGCTTGATGAGTTGCTGTCGACGAGTTATTGTATTGCTATCTCCTTTAATCTGTTCGGGAAAATGTGACATTATGCTGTTACGTATTAAAAATATAACATATGCAATACATATGCTATGGCATGGTACGTCACATACTAGCAGCCATATTTCGCCAGGTATTCTATATCGCTTTCTATATTGGTCATCGTGCATGACACTCAAGCAAATATTGAAACTGATATAGAATACCGGATGAAATATTCTTGCATATATTCGACTAAGCGTGAAATAACATGTATATATTGTCATCATAGACCAGCTTTTATTTTTTCATATCACAATATAGAATACCAATTTTCAAAGAGTCATGTCAGGATTCTAATAAATGTCCGGGACTGACAGTGTCTGGATCTATCTTCGAATTGAATCTATTTCTAGATGTTCTGGAATTGCATCGGATGTATGTGTTGCTCGATTATAACGATTTTGATAGATACATATTCAGTCGAAATTAAGATCAGTTTTATGGGATATAGATTTAGTGGACACATTTTCGCATGGATGAATCAAAACTCATATGTTTATTAGACATATCACCACCTAGAAACTTCGTACATGACGTGTCTAGACAACCCTAAACCCCCTCCCCACCACTCACTGCAGCCCCCCCCACCCCCCTCCGCTTCGAGTTCCTTCGATGTATGAAAATTTAAAACAAATCAGATCAGTAGTTTTTCAGATACAGTTTCAGACAGACTCACCCACGCAGACCTATGCACGCATTCCCACACGCACGCATGCACGCACGCACAGTCTTTCAGATAATGGTGTTGCCATCTTAGAAAATGGCATCTCTTAGTCTTTGCTTAACGTGTATCCGATAACGGTGGATTGCAAATCTGATACATACAAATCAACATCTGAATCATAGCACACGAATTGCCAACTCACGTATAAGCAGCTCTAATATTTGATATCATGGAAGTATACGCAACAATTTCAAAAAGATTGGTAATAAATGCCAACAGACTATTACAACCAGTTTACAAACCATGGCTCTCTTTGATGCCATCGGAAGTATATGTACAAAATAAAACCGAGCATTATCTAGTTGTCAGGAAAATGCATGCAATATATAATAATATAATACAGATAATATGAATGAATTGCCACACTCTCGTGGATACTATAATACCCCCGTGCTTTATTACCTACAATTAGATGAGGGGACCAATTCCAAGACGAATTTCCACAAAAACTGATTACATTGTATCGTAGTCTAATCGCGAAGCTCCAATTTACGGCACAGAGACGCTGCTGATCATATTCGCCTTACGCTGCAGAGATGTGTCTATTTGATATTCTCAATTTCGCCGTTATGATTGGGTGTACTTTGAATACGGCATCTTGGGTAAGGGTATGTTGGCCGTCAGCAACCGCTACTCCAATGAGATAATATGAAAATGGCAATAGCCACGGCTGAGTCACATCAATTTTGTTCTTGTGTCTGTGATCATGGCTAAATATATAACCAGTCATCCTCTGATACAATCTTTATGGGACAACTAGTTCCCGATCACACCGTAAATATGTCAATATGTTGGTCCTTATAGCTAATCCTGATGCAGCGAGTGCCATATATAGAAGCATTCGTATCTCGCGAGATCTCCTTCGATACGAAATCGAGAAAAGTATCTCGTATGTATTGAGTAGCCATTGGTGTAGTGATTTCCAGCATACTTTGGCGGTCGAGAGAATTGAAGCTTAAACGTACCAGAGAGCTACTTTCCTCATACCAGACACTATTATTTCACGTAAAGCAAGATGATATAAAGCCTATTATAGTCACTCTGGAATTGTCGTAAGATTCAAATCAGTCAAATATGTCGCACACAAAATGAGATCAAGAATTTGCTGACGTTGCGTGGATGTTGATATCACACGAACCCCTAGATTGATCGAGCCGATTTTAATGTCAGTAACAAGCTTAAGAGAGGTTAAGATAGTATCAAATTCAGCACAATCCATAGCGCTGCTTTTAGCGTTCGATACGGCGATGTGTCAAGATCTGTCTGGCCGGAGAAATGGAGTCTATGTAACAGTCTAGCTATTGTGATGGCGTCATAAGTTGGCCGCTCAATACATTAGAGGTGTATTCTCGAAGAAGCCACGCCTCTATTTTTAGATTGATATATATATATATACGCAATATGTCATAATACTAACCATGCTAATTGGCAGAGGTAGTCTTCCACATGCGTCGTTGAGGTATGTGTATGTAGAGTCAAAGACAGATTGTCCGCATCATCATGATGTTGTAATATTGTCATTGAATGATACCATATCCATATAATGGCCATATTGGTGTGAATTAGTGCCCAGGAATGGCAGCAACCCGGTGACGGATTAAGGCGTGCTGATGGTTGTGGGTAAAGACAATGTCCGTGCTGTGGGAAAGTGAAGAAAAGACAGAGGGATGAGTTCCAGTGAGACCCCCTAGATTTTGAAATCTAGATGTTCTCAAATCGCATAGCCCATTTGTTCAAGGGTAAATATAGATTATCAGGTGGCTGTTGATAAATCCTTCTATTCTAGCCATCTAATTTCAACATTTGTTCACTCAATTCTGTATCCAGTCTCGGTAATTCTAGACGAATTTTTTGCCAGCCAACTGACAATGTACGAGATACCATCCGACCACAGCTAGAACATACTAAATAATATTGCACTGTAAAACAAAAAGTAAAAGTAATCATAACTATAGTTACTTTGTGATATAGAACCTGGGTTACTAAGTATTACCATGCTACCATTACCATGTTATGCAGTTTATCCCTGTACAAAACAGGAATAGATCTCTGAACATCAAGTTGGGATAGCTATTTTCGATTGCAAAAAGAGGAACTACCTAATACATAACATTCACACAAATATCTTGATAGAACAGATTTGGGACTGGGCACGATATGGGTCCGGGAACAGCTGGCACGTGCCTATTGCCACTGTTATAATCCGCTACTACAGCAACCGTTTTCAGTAGCACTATTCTGTGTATGCAATAGTAATCCATAGTTCAATGCAGCGATATCGAGAGAAAATGATCATTACGAATCCAGTCATGTATAACATTGTTTCCGAAAGCGGAATCACTCTACTATAGACGGTCGTAATTATAAATGTTATTGATAATGCTTTCTGAGAAGGTATGTGGATACCAGAAGTGTATCGACCACAAATAGATACGTGACTGGGTATGGTAATTATATAGCCGCTAAATGGCGTCTACTGTATCCCAGTTTAGGATAAGTAATCAAGAGACCCATGTCTAGATAATGATACTTGTATATCGTCTTTTGGAACCAGGGCATTGTTTTTGCTGATTGATTGTGGCCGATATATTTTTCTGGAAATTCATGTGTCAGTGTGTCCAACCGATTCCAATTCGTCTACATGACGTGACCGAAATTACCTAAAAATTACTGGACATAGTTGAAACGGTCCTATATCGGAGTCAAATCTGTCAGGCAAGTAATTGACGTCATAATCAAGTCACGGCTAGGCTGTCCTCACCAATAAAATGCATCATACATGGCGTCCGTCACGAACTTCATGTTTACGAATTGTATGTTTTTACTACTTAATAACCAAGCTCCAATTACTGGCCTGTTCAAAGCTATTTTTAATACATGACTTTTCTCACGAGGCTCAACCTCCTGAATCAGCTATTCAGCCAGCTTCATTTGTAATATTGATGCAGACGTGTCGAAACCTCTAATGAAACTTTTCAGCTTTAGATATTCCCCGCCCATCTGTATCTACGCTCCACCCACAGCTCGCTCGCGGTGGGATCTATCGATCTCTGAACTCTCTGACTATCAATTTACAGAAAACTATACAGATAAACTGTTAAATAGTTTGACACTAATTGAACTGGACGTTATTGCTGTCATAGGCAGGAACAGCAACCAATCGATTTAGTTTCAAAATATTCAACAGCTTAAATGCATAATGTTCTGGAAATTGAGATACAGAGAGTCCAGGGTTCCGATCAATCACAACATTGGCAACTCGTGGACGGAGCTTAGCTAAATATTGGCGGGCATAGCTAAAACCGGAGTCATCCATTGAGATGGGCATTCTACTAGAATAAATTAATGTCGAAGCTATGATGCGGCAATTCAAGCAATATACACACTTTAATAATTCGTTAATAGCAATATCTTCCGAACAAATAAGTGTCAAACTGTGACATGGTTTGTATGACTGTCTGGTCTTGAAACGTTCAAACTTCTTGGATCAAAGTGCCCATAGCTCCATTGATGTATCGTTGACTGAGTAAGCTAGCTCTGGCTCCCATTGATCTATGTTGACTGAGTAAGCTAGCCCTAGATACTTAGTGTTCCACTACGCATATTGTCAAAGCAAAATATGCATTCAACATTTATCTTATAGATACAACATTTTCAAGATATCGCCTTATTGTATTGTAGTATGTGGACACTTGGAATACCTGTGCACGATGTTAAACCACAGTTCTTCGCGCTGCAACACCATATGACAAGGGGCCGATAAGTGCTGCAATATTTCCCTTTAAGCTGCTGTAGTTGTCATTCGTCTGCCATCAATAACGTCTGCCATACGTCTTACCCGTTATGGATGTACATTTTGCGTATATCTCGCCTATATGACGCCCGTGATACAACAGCTATGTAATATCTAGATGTTCTAATATTTGCATAAATACTACACACTTTGTCACCATTAACGCTGGTGTCGTCAATGACAATGATGGTTTCTCTCATCATTTGTGTGTCAAAATTCAATATTCACAATGGGATGTCATTATTTATATATTACTCATATTGTCACTGGGGTCATACTGTGGCGGGGCTGTATGCTACAAACTCATGCTGCGTTTGATATGGATTTTCTAAATGCACAGCCGTTATATCTGTATTGTATCGCACTCTTCGCCCCACCCCCTCTCTATCTTTCTCCCTCCATCTCTCTCTCTCTCTCTCTCTCTCTCTCTCTCTCTCCCTCCCTCCCTCCCTCCCCCGCTTCTCTCCCTCTCTCTCCCTCCCCCCTCTCTCTCTCTCTCTCTATCTCTATCTCTCTCTCTCTCTCTCTCTCTCTCTCTCTCTCTCTCTCTCCCCTCTCTCGATCTCTGCTGGCACGATCTACGTCGCGCAGGTTAGAATAGAGGTGTTCGTTCCGGATAAAAAACCGTAGACAGGTACACAGTAGTGTCGATCTTACGTGCATCGCGCTGTAAGCCACCACGCACGTGCACGTGCATTCGCCTAAGCACGTGTTCTTATTTATTTCTCATAGATGTAGATGCTAAAGTGAAGACATGACATGAAGTAAGAAAACATGGCCCCACCTATTCGTAGTACTGTCTTTCTTAGTTTACTAAATCATTATTAGCGTGTGTGTGTGTGCGTGCGTGCGTGCGAGAGTGCGTGCGTACGTGTGTGCGTGTGTGTGCGTGCGTACGTGCGCACGTGCGTACGTGCGTGCGTACGTGCGTGCGTGCGTGCATGTACGGTGCCTGTGTGCAGTAGCCAGGTCATTTCGTGAAAACATGGTTGTTGTAGGTAGGTTAACAAGTGTGTTTAGCATGAGGAACAACAGCATCTTTCCATACAGTAATTGGTGCATAAATGAATACAAATATTGAAATTAAAATTCGAAAAGTAAACCGTGATTAAGTGTACTGTGTACACGGTGTCGCTATGTACTGTCCCTGCAGAAATGTTAAAATCTCAGACAATCAAAAAACCACAAAAATACTAGGAATTCCATTGAGCGACTGGTGCATGGTAAGATGCCAATGGAATATTCCAATTTATAGTGTAGCTTAGCAATGGTTAGCGTACTTTTTAATATCTGACATGTATACCAGCTATCTAACACGTTCTTGGTATGCACTCACTTAATGGTGCTCGCTCAAAATGCACATGGCAGATTCCAGATGGACTAGACTATTAGCAATATAAATACAGACATCTTTTCCACAATGAACTTGTACTATCCTGCCATGCCTAAATCGGACTCTGACACTCAGACAAACCACAACGTGTAATATTAACTATGTAGGTAATAATTAATTACAAATTCTCAATGTTTCTCCATGTGATCTGTCTAGTCTTAGAGTTGCTAACAAACGCATGTCGTGTACATTACTCGATCTTCTGAGTACGTCACCTAATCCTGGAAGGGATTGCAGATATGGAAACATATTACACCCACAAATAACCGTCCAGAGCAGGTCATTGATGACAATTCACATAAATATTCCTAACGAAATCCATTGCATTTTACTAGATGATATTATCCCACGTTCAAATCAGTCCGCATCCAGACTACAGGGCGGCACGACGTAGATACATCAGACTTCACATACCGGGAAGGTGCGTTCGTAGCGTAGGAATAGAGAGTCTTTATGATGGTTGGTTTTCAAATTGTCTGTCTTAGTAAAGAAACATGACTCGGTCCTACCTATCTATATGCATGTATTAATGAGTTGCACTGTGAGATTTAACTGTGCCGTTATATAATGTGCCACTAGGCTAGTCTCCGTGTCAACCACTTGTGAAATGATGCCTGCCATGCCGTCAGTGGAGATCAATATATTCGCAAGCGTATGTGGATTTGGTCGAAAGTGTATGCCCCTTAGATCCGTCTGTTGCGTGAATTAGCAATTCTGCCTAAGATTTACATAAACGAAACTTTACATAAAACTATCTGTCCATGCAACCGATCCATTTTCCAATGGCGTGGGCACAATATTCAGTTACTAACTTGCATGCCATCGACGGACGTGATATGGTTCATGCGGCCTTTAAATAGTAGTGTCTACATGAATCAATGGCACGCCGCTTAATATCAGCTTCCAAAGTTGTGTCCGTTTCAACTTCTCGCCCTGAAGCTGCAACAATTTGTCCATATCATGCGGAAGTGCACATTATAAAAGAAGCTAGCCTTAAGATGTTACGATTCCGTTCTATTGTACGCAGAGGAATTATGTATGTGGGAAAATGTAATATTAAAGGAATGTGTGCATTAACAAACATTGCAAACACATGTTCATCACGTGAATTTGTTTATATTCAATGGCATCGTCATGGAGTTGCAACAGTTTTATATGCTTGGTCTAGCTGCACAATGTATAAGAAACTGTAATGATAACGTAATGCACACATGGAAGATGATAACACATTTTAGCCCATGGACACGCCTATATTTACTGGCATGCCATTGATTAAACCAATATAAATCATGTTAAAGCAAATTAGTGTATAGTTTAACGGATTTAGGCCCTGTACCGCACATCACGTTTCAACTCAGAACTACTATAAAGGGCACAAGAATTAAAAATTGGTTATAATCTTGTCATAATCCCAGTAATACTTACACCAGTTACACTGGACTAAGGTTGATATGTTACAACAATTGACCTACCTTAAAGCAGCTGGTCACGGTAAAATAAGCTGAACCGTTACCACGTTCGATGGTAAAAGTCAATAACAGCTTCAAAATATTTCACCATAGCTTTTGCCTAGGGTTAACACGATCAAGACACAATCAATCCGTCACCGCTCGTGGCCTCTTGACCTTAAACAACCACTGACTGAAGTGATGTTGATTATTTGGATTTCGTGGTTGATAAACCTCTATTATGAGGTAAGCAGTATCACCAAGTTAATTAATGTCGACCACCACGATAGGGTACTTAACCATGTTTTGACATCTGGTCTCAGTATATACACCTCGGGTTCTGGCTATACCGTTACTGCACTAGCTTAGTAGATATCAGTTAAGTAGGTACTCAGCGAATCAATAATTATACATGGCCGTACACACATATACGCAGTACGTGCGTAGTGGCATATATAATTACAATCAGCTGATCACTTCCTTTAACGTGTAACGGGTAACCAGCAGAGCATGCATCGGAAAGTATAAGACTGTTCACCCATATAACAAACATAAAACGTTTTATCTATAACAACTTACAAAGAATATCAGCCAATCATCAGAAGGTAGATTAAACAACAATACGGACAAGGCTCAATAGTGGTGCCGTCATTGTACTCTGGTCTAATTGTAGTGCAACTTTTTAAGCCAGTGCGCTTACTGTTGTCGCAGCGTTAGGCTGAATTAATTTCCACAACTGAAGGATTAGATTATATAATGCACCCATCATATGTGCAGTGGCAGGATTCGGTAATCGAGGCAATATAGGATATCACCTGGCCAAAGGATATGTAATAAACATACGTAGACTTTGATAAGTTCATGACTTCCGACGTCAACTAAAGTACTGTATCACTTCCGATTCACCACATGACAAGATTGGGATACATACGTAAGGCCACCTCAACCACCAGCGATATACCATGAACTAAATCCACAACCGTGTCACGTTTTACTGTGCATATGGTACGAGTAAATGTCAGAGCAAACGTCACTGTCTTCCAATCAAAGATGCAAAGATAGTGGCACGTCTGTGGCAAACTAACAAGGTAGGTTTAGTGATAACTTACACGGATTTCGACACTTAAATTCGCTGGTTAAACTCAGGTAGTCTCCTAATACCAAGGTGGCTGCCACAAGTAAGGCGAAGGTTTATGACAGTGGTAACTTAAACTGTTTTGACCATCGTCATATTGCACAATCCTCACCCACCCACGCCGTTCCCGTAGTGGGCGTATGTTAGTAAGATGTGTTTTGATTGGAATAGGTTAACCCAAAGTTGAGCTAGTTGAAATATACACCTCGATCGGTTTACGCGAGAAAGCTCTGTGACTAGCTAATAGTCAACATAGAATACGCACGCCAGACGATAATAATACACAATGTGAAGGGTTTTGTGAAAGGAATTAGACACTTGTCTCGGGCGGTGTCACGTGTATTGCGTTTCCTAAAGCCAACAGTCCACCTGACTCGAGAACACCCTTTGTAGATATAAGACTTAGCAGTTTCGCTCAAGTGATAAAGACTGGCCACTTAGTACCAAAGTGAAAAGTAAAACGTTAGTCCTCACAGGCATGTCAAGGCTTCAAGTTGGTGAATGTATGACCGGTTGTAGAATAGACAGTAGGCCTTTATTCAAACACCACTAACAAAGTTACTGCACACAGCCAAAGAGATGATATCATCCATTCATTGAAACATTACATGCAAACACCTGTGTAAACAGGTAAACAATGCAACATATCTACAACATATCTACCGGCGAGTAGCCTACATATCGGCCTAATGCTCTAAAAGTACATTGCTGTTTGACGTTCTACGGGACGCATTTTACGTCCTCCCGATCCAGAGACCGGGACAATATTAGGCATGATAATTGTTAATTCTCGCCTCACGGCGAGCTGATCGCCTGGTATCAAGCATAAACAAGCCAGCGTACAGTATTTAAATTGCTCATGATCCCATGCAATTCTAATAATTAAATGAAAGTGCCCTGTTAAACACATACTATTATGAATAAGGAACGTTCGAATGCCATAACATATGCCCGCGCAGAAAGCACTACAATTTGCAGTCATATGTGTTATCATGGATAGAACACGCACATGACGGGACACCAACTTGAGAAGTGCTGCGATTAGACTTACGAGGACTACTAAAGACGAGAAAGAACCGAAAGGAGCTCACGTTGGAAGGGTTTGAAAAAACACTGATGGTAATTTATTGAGCGAGGTTGCCCCTTCTACAGCTGCTCAAGAACACAGCCATTAATCATCATCATCATCATCATCATCATCATCATCATCATCATCATCATCATCATCATCATCTCCATCACCACCACCACCACCACCTCCACCACCACCTCCACCGCCGCCGCCGCCGCCACCACCACCACCACCACCACCACCACCACCACCACCACCACCACCACCACCACCACCACCACCACCACCACCACCACCACCACCACCACCACCACCACCACCGCCGCCGCCACCACCACCACCACCACCACCGCCGCCACCACCACCAACAACAACAACAACAACAACAACGATAACAACAACAACAATAAGAATACTACCAACACAAATACCATCATTATCATCATCATCATCTCATCGTCATCATCATTACCATCATCATCATTTTAGTTATAATTATCAGCGCCGATTCGCTTCAAACCAGGTGACAAATGCAGGTCATCTTTTGACAGCGATACTAATTCCGAAATGGTGTGTCACTAATACATATCAATAGCACCATCAATCTGAAACAATGCATGCCGCCGAGCGTTCGGCGTGTTACAGAGGTATCTAATGCATCAAGGAACACCAAAACATATACATGTTTGATTCATGATGTCCTGTTGTCCTCCATTTGAATAACATTTAATCTGAATCTGTTTTGCTACTTTGACAAATGTAGTCAACAGTGCTATTTGTTGTATGCCAAGGGACAGAAGAGAGTTATTTATGTGCATACATTTCTGGTCTCATCCAGTCATGTCACGCCGATCATGTCTCTCAATGCGCATGTTGCTTACACATGGCCCCAGCAATCGTACTCTATATAGTCATCAACCCATATTGCTTAATGTTCAGTGACTGACATGAAGTTCTAGTTTCTGATTCCATGGTTTGCCTGACCACAACTTATGTGCATCGTTCTCTCGTCTCAATAGTCTCTGACTATTATTATCCCATGCTGTCTCGCTGAAGGACCACAACGTAGGGAAGCAGATGTATCCACATACCTCACCATTATGGATAATTTTCCCTCGAATTGTCCGTGTGGGCAGGCATACTACCTATGCAACTATTGTTCTCAACTACTATTCTCGAAAAACGTTCCCCATAACCAGATTGTATTTTGCGCCGTTTTCTGGTCTATATTTAAGCATGCGTATCTCTTGAGCGGAGTCCATGGCGACATACAGCTACAATCTATATAAGAGATCACAATGCTTCGTCATCCAGATTACAGGTTTGCTCGTGAACAAGTTCATCCCGATTCTCTAAGAAATCAGGATTGAATTAATGACAATCATAAGATGGTTATTGTGCTGAATATTTTGCAGCTAATTTAGCTGGAACCTGTTGTTGCAATCACCAGACAATTTTTTTCAAGTATAAATACACTGTTGTATCTAGACATTAGGATGCATGCAGTTAACTATGTACAGAAGACGGACCAAATATGAAAAATAATTTATGTTAAGAGAAGCACTCATTTGAATATGCTAAGCTATTTTGGCCGGGAAGTATTCTGCCTATGACGTCACGTGTATCTGACCAAATTGGTGCTGCAATATTCAGCAGTGTACGTGTATGACGTTCAATTTGAGACACCGGGTGGGGGGTGGCTTTCATTGTTTATGGTGTTAACGCGTATTTATGTTTAGGCACCTGTAGGTGCATCTGGCAATATACAATTTTGGCCTGAAAGAAATGTGTAGGTTCAAACATATATCCTGAACCATATAGTGGGTCACCAAAGATAAAACTACGAATAACAAAGTACGCATACATTCAGAACAGTATCTCCTGCACTATACCGATCGTTGTTGAGATTATGGGACATTTAGGAAAATGAACCCTTTTTTCCTTAAAGCAACATTTCTGAACAACACGATCATGATAAATTATTAAATTCTTAAGTTAGCTTGAACCTAGATACGGGCCTCATTGTGAGAATGTTGCAAATAAACGACGAATCTCTAAGGCAAATCTTGTGTTGACAACGTTGATGGACGAAGTTGTTGGCATAGACAGCAAGAACATATATATACGTCGTTAATAAAATTAACACAATGCTGCATGTGAAAGCGAGCTCAATAATGGTCTCAAACAATGCAGCAGTGAAACAGTTCATCTGCGCCCAGATAGAGCTCATTACAAGTCATTCGTTAAAAATGTCCGTAATGTGATGCCTGAATACGGTCTCTGTATTGCCAACCGAAAACTCCATCCGATCGTTGCCACATTATCTACGAGAATCCCAAGCGTTAAATACTTAAAATGTCAAGGTTTAATAGATGATGTTGCAATGATTGGAAGGATTGCCTAACTTCTAGACGCGTATATATAATGGAGTGTAGCGAACGATGAGGGTAATGGTGCAAAATGACCCAAACACAGAATACCGGTTAGGGTTAGTCATATGTATTTATTAGCAGAACAGGCGTAGACAAAGTTAAAGAAAATTCCTAGGCTGACTCTACAGCATACAGATAAACATCCAACATGGACACACTTAGTTGGGGTTGAGATATAATACATGCTTACATACTTACATTATACATTTTGTTTTGTGGGTTATTGAGTCACCATCATGCTGGTTGTGTTTTAAGAATGATGGATGCCTCCACTGTATAGAGACGGTAAGTACATATTATATTTAATCATTTTCTCAGCACAAGACGGTCCACGCCGCTTAGCTCTTGCGGCGCATAAAGTAATGCCCTTGTCTGGACTACAGTCAAAACATGAATTCAGTGACGCTGGATGAGTCCATTGATTGTTACCACTGCTTCTGTCGTGGTACCGTAAGTCTGGCGAGACATTACAGACACCACCGTTCTTACATACTGATTTGGCTGGTAATAGTCAAAAAGTCTTACACAGCAATGAAGGTACCACTGGTGATGGTGGTGTCATAAAGAACCGTCTTTTAATTTAGAATGTTGCCCCTGTCGATCTAGCAGGAGCGTTCAAAAACTGTGTACGGCGCGGAGCGCGGGCGTCCTGAGAGGGAACATGGCTGTAATAAGCTGCGTTGATGTAGATTGAAGAACGCAGCTCTACGCAGTAGGCAGATAAGGAACTTCTTCCAAATCGGATGGAAACCGCCTTCCTTCTACCACCACGTTTCTTACATACTGATTTGGCTGGTAATAGTCAAAAAGTCTTACACCGCAATGAAGGTACTAAAATCCCGGTGGTGAAATAAAGAACCTTTATAATTTAGAATTTTGCCCCTGTTGATCTACCAGGAGCGTCCATAATCTTAGTGCGATGCACAGCGCAGGTGTCTTGAGAGAGAATCTGAATGTAATAAGCTGCGTTGGTGTAGACTGAAGAACGCGAGCTCTAGGCAATAGGCAGATAAGGGACGTCTTCCCAATCGGACGGAAACCGCCTCCCATCTAACTGAGTCTGACTTTGAGAGCGCCTTTGATACTTGGTGAGAGGCTGCGCCAGCAGGCTCAGCCAATCAGAGTGCGGGCTGTGTGTGAGGCTAGGTAGCTAGAGCTATCGTGCCTGGCTCTCAACCGAGACCATGTGCAATAGTCCGTTTTAACTTTACCGTATCTTCGCTAGATCTGAACCGATTTTGGTTCTGTTCAGATTCTTAAATTTCCCATTCAATTCTGGTATTAATACATACCAAAATCATGGAGAACGGTCCCATATTATGGAATTGGCATAATATGAGCAACTATATTATAAGCTGCCAGTCTCCATAGGTTAACGCGTCAATGTGTGTTTACATCTCATGGCCGCGCATGCGTGTAGGGCAGTCTCACGGACTCATTATGTTCTCCTTCTGAATGGCTTATATATGTGGGAGCATTATGCGGCCAGTGGAGGGGTGAGCGTGGAGTATCCACTACCTGGCCGTTTCGTAACCAGCCGAACGGGGCCAGTACATACCCGACTGGACAGTCGGTGATACACCAGCAACATACTAAAATTCGACCAACCATCTAACTATCTGTCTACCTGTCAACCAACCAAGTAGGTATCTCGCCAAATTACAAAGAACATAAACGTGAAGTGTGTTTCATGCGTATTATAAATATTTTGCGCAGTATAAACTTTTCGAGGAATACAACAATACCATCTTTTACATAGCATGATTTATACTGTTACAGAAATATCATAATTGACTGGGACGCATGCTCGGAATACGCCAATGCAACGTTCTCTGTAAGAGCCCCGGCATGAATAGATATATAAATGAAGCAAGTTCTGCTTAAGAGCGTTATTGAGGAACGTGTCAATCCTTTTTCTGCGTGCGTTGCGGTATATCAATTGTGAAACTCGTGTTCTAGATTTGGATGCGATTTCCCTACGTGAGTCAGTTACAGAATCGCTCACATCAGTTAGACAAGAAAATGAACTTACATAATGTGTCATTATGGACCTGTCACGTTGTGTTCCGCATCACCTAATTGGAGAGGATTGCATACATGCCTTCAATAACAGGCGTAATATCAGCTAATAAGAACATATCTTACTGTAGATTAACTTTCTGTCAACATTTTCTAAATCATTTAATCGGTGAAATCAAGTTGTACAACCAGTTTACTTACAACCCCAAAATACCCTGTTTACACTTTGTCGCAATAGTTGTAATATGATAATATTCAAATTGTATGCATGCGTCGCTAATGGAAATGGAACACAATGTTTGCTGACTAGCTTGCGAATTTTAGCATTTAAACAAAACTAATCCTTGCTTGCATAAAGATTGGCACACATGGTACATGCATCTACAGCACACACTAAGGGTATAGGCATGTGCGCACGCATAAACACACGGTCCCGTATACGCACCCGCCCATGGGCATGTGTCTGCTCTCTGTGTTCCCAACATGTTTAACGTCACCTTACTTTCAAACTCATGTTGCATGAGTTGGTTGCTTTAACCGTATCATTAAGCTTTTTTTATAAGGAGAATTTAACCAACATCACTGATACAATTTAAAAACTAAAATAGCTTGTACTTATTGGCAAACTAATTTAAACGTATTAAACAATGTCTTACAGGCTACAACTCTCTGATGAATCATTAACAGTTTAAACATCAACACATTGTCTTCTAAATATAAACTAGTGCATTATCTATTTTTCATTTAACACCTTTACCCGTATCGATGATCTTGATTATGTAGCTTTTAACCACGCCATTACGTCTGACAAACAGGCTGCCCAAACCCTCTATCGTACCTTTGGTACAGCAACTCCGTCTTGATAAATCAAGAGGAAGGTCTGGTTAGGTGTCACCTACGGTCTGGTTGATAAATATATTAAATTGCTTTAATTTTTAAATCGTATTGGAAACTGCATTTGCCAAGAAAGTATAAAGAAAAAATAACATAGTATAAATGAAAAATAAAACGACCAGCGTCATAAGAAATGCATATGATATCAACAGCAGTACCTGAAATAAATTGTGCATAGTAAAATTGTATCGGAATGACTAGATACATAAAAGATATTATTGTAAAATAATTTGTATTAATTAAATTGTATTCCGTATTAGCGAGGATTCGAACCGTGCTACTTATGGTTTATAAGTCAAAGTCTGTACCTTTGAACCAATGATGATATTCTCAAAAAATCCTGTCAAAGTGTCCTGTTTCCCAACATGTTTAATGTCACCTTACTTTCAAACTCATGTTGCATGAGTTGCTTGCTTTAACCATATCATTAAGTTATATTTTATAGCTGGTAAACGCAATTGTTTGCGGTAATAGCTACACCTTTGATAATGCTAACGTGTATATGAGGCACACAACATATACAACTTGTTCTAAATCGATTATTATGAGGGTAAATAAGATTGGTAAATCAGATATAACTTAAGCAATAAGCTAAGTGATAATAAATTGCTGTGATGTAGATCAGCATTGCTCCACTTTCTCAGATCCGACAAGTAGTCAAAACGGAATAACTATTTCTTAGTAATGTACGAACGGAATGAATCACACCATCCAGTTTGCAATAATGAAGGAGTGCTCTCCTATGAGCCCTACACATGCACTGTTTAACCACTCTTGTGTCACCACAAATGACATATGCATTGGTTGAACAAGATAAGAGCATTTTTTATGTAATTTAACACTAGAATGACTCGTTAACAGAGCCAGTAATCCAGTGGAAAATTTTCAAGATTGCTCTTCGTGAACTTGGCCTGCTAATTAACAATGACTAGACAAAATCTCGAATTTTCCTTACCATTGTGACTTCAGTCAAATCGGTCAATGCAGTGGTGGCGAGGAACGATCATTTACAGGAAAAGATCTATTGGCCTGCAAAGATTATAATCTTCTTGGAAAATCCTGCCAATTAATAAGTTAATTGATATTCGCTGTTCATACAAGAGGGGTTAAGGCCTCAAGTTCACCCCTTTATATATATACTTAATACGTATCTTTTAGATAGTCCGTTAAAAGGAAAGATCCGATTCAAGCGACCGTTTTCAAATCTTAACTACATTCATCCACCTCACCAACCATGAATACCATGGTTTCATTTGAATGATCTAGTTTACCAGATCTGTCCACTTATGAACATTATCACTCTATGCCATTATAATTGCTGGTAGCACTGGCAATCCTGAAGAATATAATAGCATCATAATAACACATATAAAGATCGTACCTTTTATAACAAAAAGCAGAAACAGATGAAACACATTTATTCTCGTAAATAGTCGAATGATAGTAAAATAATGCTTAATTGGCATCATCAGGCCATGGTACACCGCTGCTGCATGACAGTGTATGCACAATGTCTTTGAGTTTAATTTTTCATCTGGTAGTCATGCAAATGGTTAACATGTTCAAGAACCAACCACTGATCATTAACCCTATCGCATAAACATACATTTCTTGGGCTACAAATGGATTCTAACTAAGCTATTTTCTTTAGCATTAACTCTGTGATTGTCAAACTGACCAAACGGCATCTGTTCGTGGCATGGAGAATGTAAATATACAGAAGAATAGAAAGCTAGGATTGCATGTTTCATTGGCAGTTTTATAGAGTTTTCGTACGAATGGAAAAACTGGGAAAAGTTTGACGAATAAAGGATTGATTGATATGAGTAGCATTTTGGGCGTTTTGAGGTGCTATCGATACAAGCTGAGTAAAGAGGGTTACATGCTGATAGGGGTGGGAGGCGTAATTATTATTCCTTCTAACGAGACATTGGATTACAATGTATTGCTTTTCCGCTCTGTAATTAAAAATCAGGATTGTATACGGTCTGCTAAGCATGGCTCGTGTCGTGTGGTATCAATATCGAACACAGGTCCCAACAGCGTCGTTTAAAAGAATCAACATCAGATATGGTGAAGGAAGGAACTGAATACTAAGCGCTTCCGAATTTAACAGTATTTAATTAGGAATCCACACGAACTACAATTATAGTTTATAACTGCATATGTGTGCATATACGCGCACGCATGTGATAAAAGCTGCATGATATCTGCATCACGTACACATGTATTGCCACGCTGCCGACGATGAATTCACTGACCGCCAGAAGCTAAGAACTGTATCCACATTCAGAATGAAATTTGCTTTGCCCCCACACTTAGTGCAATCAACCGCGTAAAACACGTCATTAACGAAACCTTGTGTCACATAAATGAGTAAATTCTCTACAAATGTAAAACGTTTTGTCCTGATGTGGTGCAATTAACTATTCTGCAATGGACTGCGTCTCTGATAGTCAGGGAATAATTACAATTTTGAAAGTACCACTGTCACGTGCACGAAAACAGTCGCCTCTTGACATATACATGTATTAAACCAACGGAAAATGCCAATGATATAGAGACGACTTTTAGCACCATGTTTTCAAAGGGGCACCATGTAGTCATGCTCTGGATACAATCAACTCATATTCGTCATATTTAAAGCAGCTACTAACTCGGTATGATCGATTCTCCACACGATTTAAAAAATAGCCCTTCTACATACCGTACCAGTGCATATAAATAAAACATATTTACGATCAATATGTCCCCCTCATGACTCCACAATTTTAATATTTGACGTATGAGATCTCGAACCCATTGTGGTTAATGATATCTACCTGTTTTACACATTCGTTTCTATCAGCTCCTTCAGATGTTTACACTACCAAAGAGCGAGGTGTTCAGCATTAATATGTCTAAGCGGTTTACCTAGAACGATTAGCTGTCTATCAATAGAAAGTAATGTTTGGCTTGCACTTCAATCTGTCCAGAACATATAGTATAGTGAACCCATGTTTTATATGCTTCGTGTAAGTAATGCTTATCACACGCACGCACGCACGCACGCACGCACGCACGCACGCACGCACGCACGCACGCACCGACACAGCACGCGCACACCACGCACGCTCGTGCGCACGCGCGCACGCATCCGCGCACGCATGCACTCAGGCACGCGCGTACACACGCACGCACGCTCACACGTACGCACGCACGCACGCACGCACGCACGCACGAACGCACGCACGCTCGCTCGCTCGCTCACTCACTCACTCACTCACTCACTCACCCACCCACTCTCTCACGCACGCACGCACGCACGCACTCACGCACGCACGCACGTACGCACGCACGCACGCACGCACGCACTCACGCACGCACGCACGCACGCACGCACGCACGCACGCACGCACGCACGCACGCACGCACCCACGCACCCACGCACGCACGCACCCACGCACCCACGCACGCACGCACACCTCATCCCTCGCCATATTTCTTAGCAATACCTTTTACATAGAGCATTCGGGTAGGCAATTGTATTCTATTCATATGTATAATTCGTATTGCCTGATGTAGATTTGCTTTAGCTTTGACCTACCTTTACATCCTGCTCTGTGTCCATCATTCAGGCATATCTATGCTATTTTTGGTCAGAACGCATATCATGTCGTTGATGTCCATATAAAGAATTGGGTAAATGTTTGAACCTGTGATACGAACATATCAATCTCATATAGGTTTTGATAAAATAAAGTATGTTAAATATTGTGAAACTAATTTGATTACATGATGTTTCAGCCGATATTTCATGTCGAATTTGTTTCAACACAATCACCATTTTACCTGCATAGTTACCGAGGGATTAATGCAGGGTTAGAAGGCTAAGTATCCATTAGAAAGTGAAATTTGTCCTTGCATGTTGATGATATGCGTTAGGATTTTCTTAGTAATTTAACTTTAGAATATACCTGTTTCATACAATCATTATCACAAACTAATACAGGTTTATTGTCCATTGCATAATATTCCTTAAACCATCACATAGTTGTGTTATGTTCAATTAGTTTAGAATTACGTACTATGTCCACGCCCTAGTGACTCGCCTCATTATCAATGTATTAAGTTACTCCTGCTGCATTGAGCCATAGTGTTACTGAGATGATGTCATCAGAACAATATCAATCTTATTAAATGATTTCGATAAAGGTATCGAGTTCGGAATAGAAGCATATACATTCTTATGCGTCTATGTATGAATTTCATATTCTAATCCTTGATATGCCTACATTTGTCATAGTAATGGCCTCTGGGCAATGAATATTTATTTTAGTATGCTACTGTTGACAGATTGTATTTGGTACGGTACAGTGCAAACGAAAAACGTCATCATGTGCACTCGTTTCCAAGCTATAGCAAGAGTAAATACATGATGGAAACTAAGACCGCAAGATTGAAGCCATATTTAAAATAAAAATATTAGTTCAAGTCCAAGTTCATGTTCAAGTACCGCATTATTTATTTCACGATTTAGGTACATTTAAACAGATAATGTAGGCAGGCAGTCCATCCAAAGCAATGTCTATAAAGGGATGAACCCCATACAAATCTACATCACAGTACATTACAAACACGAAGCACACGAAAAGGACAACAATAAAACGCATTCACATGACTTGCACTACCTGAAACACATATATGAGCAATTAGCATGTACTGTTTACTATAGAACATGTTCGGGGAGGGAAGAGTTGCGTTGTGCTCGCCATGGCTCATCATCATGCATGTCATACCATATTATCATTATTAGTATTTAGGACACACCAGTTTAATGTTTCGCCCCACGAGAATACCCACCCAAAAGACAAGATGGGGAAATAATAAAATAAAAGTAATGGCCAATTGTTTCAAGGTCAGAGGTTTTTAATCTATTACACTATTGACCCTTTCTTAATGTTAGGTGGCACAATTGATCAAGAACAGTCAACACAGTTTTCTCAGTGAGTATCCATTTGCATGGATTTCAGTGGTGAACTTTAAAAAATAGTCTTCTGTTGGCCATTTAAATATGACGTTGAAAACAGAACTCACCATTTGTTCGCAGGGACTGTCTGAGAGCATACATACTTTGATTTACACAGCTCTACATTGTTCACGCCTTGACATCTGTCGAGTGTGAGTCAATCACGAATTGCTTCAAAATAAGTGTCCGATCCGTGTTACTAATGGCAGTTGTGCATATAAAGGGCCTTTCCGGTTTTAGCTATGCCGCGCCCATCTCTAGCTAAGTTCCACTCACACTTCGCTCGTCTTGGGATCGATCGATCTCTGAACACCCTGCCTATCAATTTCCGAAAAAACTACACAGGTAAGCAACAGCGCCCAGTGAAATTAGTTTCAAAATATTCAACAGCATGTTTATTAAATAGTAGAATTCATGCAACGTGTCGGAATATTTGAGATTTGGTGACTGTCTATATGTAACCCTTTGTGACGTAATGGTTATGACGTCATTATACACGCGCTGAGCTGATTATGACGTCATATGAGGTATGATGATGAATGGGTACTCTGGAAAGGTGAATTCTCCCTGCCATAATGAGAGGCACACAATCCGCCGCTGACTTGGATGGCAACAGAAATCCTTATCCCAGGGCCATGCTCTAGACATATTCATATTCAGTGTAGAAGTCACAGGGATTGACACGTCAGTCAATAACATCTCTCACACAAAACTTATAACGCAGCTATGTTGAATGGAACGCAAATGCTCTCCCCATCCAGTGATCGATTATAGCAGTTGGATAATCATATTTCAGAGTTCTTTAGAGCACATAACTTATCTGTGTACGCAGGGTGTCATTCTGATTCTACGACATCCTGAGAATATATGAAACTGTTTTCAGTATGTTAATTATGAGACTGAGATATCTAATAATAAGCATTTAATTAACTTTAAAATTGTACTTCTTCTGGTGAAATGACTCTTAGTGTTAATTTTGAAAACGCTGATCCCAAAAGCTGGTGGTGGTGGTGGTGCTGCTGCTGATGGTGATGGTGGTGGTGGTGGTGGTGATAATGATGATGATGATGATGATGATGATGATGATGATGATGATGTAGACGAGGAGGAGGCGGAGGAGGAGGAGGAGGAGGAGGAGGTGGCAGGGAAGGATGACGAGGAGTTGGAGGAGTAGGAGGAGGAGGAGGAGGAAGAAGAGGACGTGGAAGAGGAGGATGTGAGTGTGCATGAGGATGAAGAGATCAGTGCGATACGGGCCTGTTTGTGTGAGTGCGTGCATACGTGCCTGCTTGAGTTGGGTGGGGTGGGCAGTGGTCGTGTGCTCAGCAACAATAAAGAATATGCTTCTGTTGAGGATATTGAGGACATGTGATTTTTGGCAGCATCACCAGCGGCGGCGGCGGCGGCGGCGGCGGCGGCGGCGGCGGCGGCGGCGGCGGTGGTGGTGGTGGTGGTGGTGGTGGTGGCGGTGGTAGTGGTAGTAGTAGTAGTAGTAGTAGTAGTAGTAGTAGTAGTAGTAGTAGTAGTAGTAGTAGTAGTAGTAGTAGTAGTAGTAGTAGTAGTAGTAGTAGTAGTAGTAGTAGTAGTAGTAGTAGTAGTAGTAGTAGTAGTAGTAGTAGTAGTAGTAGTAGTAGTAACTGTAGTAGTAGTAGTAGTAGTAGTAGTAGTAGTAGTAGTAGTAGTAGTAGTAGTAGTAGTAGTAGTAGTAGTAGTAGTAGTAGTAGTCGCAGCGGCAGCAGCAGCCGTAGCAACAGCAGCAATAGCAAGAACAGTCAATTTCATTTAACAACCACATCGATTTTGTCAGTTATAATTAAATAATCCCCTATTTAGAACATTGATCTTAAGTTCACGTTGTACAGAAATATAAGCGGGGTTTAAGTAAGCCAAGCTGGTGTGCAAGCGAGCGTGAAAAAGAGAGCTCTACGCTTAAACCCAGAATCGTATTGACTGGTGCTTGAACTGTACATGTGCAATCAGCCATAACTGTTTCATATGTAAACAATTGGGTCGCTATTGTGCTCTCTTGTGCATTGTGTAGGCTAGAAAAAAATCGCATGTCACATTGAACCCCGGTCTCCCCATGTATATTAGAAAAACAAGTCTAGATTGCCTAAGATATCTCGTTACGCATGATAACATACTGGCAAAAACTGATTTCAGGGAAGCAAACTAAAATCGTACCGTTGCTAAATTATACAAGTGCGTTTTTACTAGACTCCCAGCAAAACGGTACACAATGGGCCTACATAGAGCCTAAGCTCGATAAAAAGCGATACACAGGACACAGCCACCTCTGGAGAGGACTCATAACAAAACCGTAACCAACCACAAAGACCAATAACCAAAAATCTCGAGGATGAGTGTATACAATCATGGCACGCACACTTGAATGAAGCATGGAAAGAGAAAGCTGTATTTAAAAAAAATTAGGGAAGGGCAAGGTAACTGTTGAAGATTGGCGATAGGAACACAATACTATTTACAAGATTTCGAACAAGCACCCATTGTCTACCAATCGAAGAAGATCGGCTGTGTATTTTACATAACCAATATGACACCGGTGATGAATAGCACTACCTATTTCTTTGTAATTCTTTATTAAATGGCCGAATGACACTGCTCCCAAACTACGTTGGGTTGAAACCAAACCACTACAAATTTAGCGAGCTCTTATCAAGGAATATAATTTCAATTTTAAGTACGCTATACAGTACAGATTGGTGTACATTTCTAAGAAGAATATTGAAACACTTTAAATGTCAAGACAACAAATGTGACGCCGATGGCGGCAAACGATTACATTAAATAGCAAGTTCAGCACCAGCTGCAGCTATTACTACTGCTACCTCTATAGCTGCTACGTAGACTGTCACTACTACTGCCACTATACCACTGCCCCTACCACTACCATAGTCTGGCCTGCAGCACCTACCACTACCGTCACAAACAAAACGTACATGTTTCTATAACAACACATATGTATAATGTGTATTTGCCTATTACTTTTAAAATTGTACATCCTAAACATTCTAAATATATTCTGGGAGTGGAGACCGTTAAATTCCTCTATACTCTTTCGAATTTCGTCTAGAGGAATTGGAGGGCCTCAATCCTGGACTGACCGGGCAGTAGCGCTGATCATTTTAGTCCCAAACAAATGACGACACTAAATTACAATGGCAGCAGCAGCAGCACCTGCTACTGCTACTGCTACTGCTACTCCTACTGCTACTGCTACTGCTACTGCTACCGCTACTGCTCCTGCTCCTGCTCCTGCGCCTGCTCCTGCTACTGCCACTCCTACAGCCACTGCTACTGCCACTATCACTGCGACTTACACTACCATAGCCTGCCCTGCAGTACATATCATTACTGTCATAAGCCCTTTTCAAATGACGAACACCTTCACACGTATGCAATTTTGCATACACGTACATTTTTCTAGGTATGTAAAAAGTAATTTGTAAGATCTTGTAATGATTTATAAGAGTAGGTGCAAATAATCAGTTCAATTCAGCAGCAACAACAACAACAACAACAACAACAACAACAACAACGACAGCAACAACAACAAATACAACAACAACAACAACAACAACAATAGCAGCAGCAGCAGCAGCAGCAGCAGCAGCAGCAGCCGCAGCAACAGCAGAACAACAGCAACAACAACAACAACAACAACAACAACAACAACACAACAACAACAACAACAACAGCAGCAGCTTCTGACTACATAATAACATAAGATGATGACGATGGTGATGATGATGATGATGATGATGATGATGATGATGATGATGATGGTGATGATGATGATGATGATCATCATACAAATAAGAAATGATAAGAATGATAATGATAATAATAGCAATAACCACCGGTCTGGGTGAATACAAATCTGAAAACTGAAAGAAAATGAGATGAAAAATTTAAAAAAAAACACGTTAAGATGTTTATATGAAGAAGTAAGAGCATAATATTATTTAAGTCCTACATCATTGGAAAACTCATCCAGTTTTCTAAATATGTATGTATCAGTTTTTCAATTTTTTTTTTAAATCTTGTCATGCTAATTATAATTTTAAAATCCCACTTATTGGCCAATCTAGGGAAAATGGTGTATTTTGCAAAAAATCTTTTCAAAATAAACAATAGAGAATTCTCTAGAGAATTAATGGTGTATGACTTCAATAATATTGTGATTGTAGTCAAATGTAGTTTATCATAGGAACTCTTTAAACTGCGGTGATGTTTAGTGCAATAAAGCCTCAATTCTTGCCAGCTGCGTGCTTCCTTGTTTACCAACCAACAAACGGGCTATGAGCGTTGATTCCCGCCTAATCACCTCAATGTGGGAATCGTGTACTCAACCTTGTCGAAATGCCCCCATGGCGATCAGACAAAAGCGATTATTACAGGCGGCTATTGTTGCAATTTATTTGACTCTTCATAAAAGTTCCCTTTATATAGAGGTAGACTTAAGAGCAATTACCAAAATATGCTCCTGTCTCAATAACTGGATCTCTGGTAAGAAAACGATGACATCAAATTGGAAAATGTACTTTACAGTTCTAACAAGAAAGGCTATATAGAGGTGTAAATATGGGGACACTTTTAGCGTGGAAAGCCGATTTCTCGGAAATTATTGGATTGATCATCTTCAAATCAGAATTCTCGTTAGAAGTGTTGAAGCCTTCCAGCATAGAATTAGTCCACCCAAATTTCGTTGAAGTCGGCCAATTTATATTAGAGGATTAGCGTTTTAAATGATTTCCATAGGGTCATTCTAGTCAAATTTGGTTGAAATTACCCCCAGCAGTTAATGAGGAGTAGCGTTCTAAACGATTTTCTGCTATTTTTTGGAAAGTTTAATATGGCCTCCGAAAAAATAGACCAATCAAAATTGTGTATACAGATTCTGAGGCATACCAATCTAGGGTCCTCCCAACGGAGTTTGCATGAAGTCGGCCGCGTGGTTAATGAGTAGTAGCATTTCCTGTCGTTTTAAGATAATTCAAGATGGCCGCCAGAAATATTGACCAATTGCAATTCTCGTCAAAAGTTTTGAAGCCTCCCAGCTTAGAATTAGTCCAACTAAGTTCCGTTAAGTCGGTCCATTTATATTGGAATAGCAGCGTTTTGCACAACATCCAAGATGGCCGACAGAGAAATTTACCAATCAATATTCTGAATAGAACTTCTGGAGTCGACCACGATAGGATCCTTTCAGTCTGGTTTGGTTGAAATCGGCCCAAGCATACATGAGAAGAGGCGATTTGACGGACAGATGGATGGATGGCGGATAATGGCCGGCCACCAGATGGCCGCCATGGCATAAGCTTCGGGCCAAGTGAGTTAACAACAACAACAACAACTAGATTGCTCGGTCAATAACGCGTCATCACAAATCCACAGCTTCGCCGCTTTGACCTGTTGAAACCCACAATCCACCCATGGGGGCGGAGCCAAATGTAAATGTCCTTTCGCACTCCGCAATCATATGAGTAACTCACATACCAAGATTGGTTGAATTACGTCCACCATTGTCAGAGGAGTTGGCTTACAATCAATTTCATGAACTTTTGAACCGACCCTCTACATCCCTGGGGTTGGGGCCAAATATTAATGTGTTCATCCTCTCCACATTGATATGGGTAACATAATAAATGTGGTTGAATTCCGTGCAATGGTTTCGGAGGGGTTGTATTACATTCAATTTCTTGAACTATTGATGACCTCACCCCACCAAATCATGATGGCGGCGCCAAATACAAATGTGCATATAGACTCCACATTGATATGTATAGCTTACATACCAAATTTGGTTGAATTCCATCAAACAGTTCTGGTGGAGTTGCATTACAATCAATCATATGGGTAACACTAACACACATATCAAATTTCGTTGAATTTCATCTACTGGTTTCGGAGGAGATGCGTTGCAATCGATTAATCCACACACACCCGCACGCACGCACGTACGCACGCACGCACGTACGCACGCACGCACGCGCGCGCGCACGCACGCACGCACGCACGCACTCACATACACACAGACACACGCGCGCACACATACACACACGCACACGCACACATGCACGGACCAACACACGTACATGCACACGCACGCGCGCGCGCACACACGCACACACACGCACATACACACAAACACACGCATGCACGCACGCACGCACGCACGCACGCACGCTCGCACGCACGAACGCACGCACGCACGCACGCACGCACGCACACATGCTACACACGCACGCACGCACGCACATGCACGCGCATGCACGCGCACGCGCGCACGCGCACGGGAACACACACACGCTCGCAGGCACGCACGCATGCACGCACGCACACCACTTTTCTTCCAGAAATTCACCAAGATTCAAGGGGTGCGAGCCAAATGTAAATGTCCTTTTTCACTCGGCAATCATATGGGTAACTCACATACCAGATTTGGTTGAACTTCGCCTAACAATGTCAGATGAGTTGTATTGCAATAAATTTAATGGCCCTTTGACCCCCACCCCACCCACCCCACCCCATATCCCTGGAGGCGGGGACAAATGTAAATCTGCTCATCCACTCCACATTGATATGGGTAACTCACATACTAAATTTGGTTGAATTCCATCCAATGGTTTCGGAGGAGTTGCATTATAATTATTTTTTTGACATTTTGTCGTGCGGGGCCAAACGTAAATAAGCTCCTCCACTCCACATTGATATGGGCAACTGCCATCCCAACTTTGGTTGAATTCCTTTGAATGGTTTCGTAGGAGTTGCATTACAGTTTTTTTACCTTTTGACCCCCACCCCACACCAACCCCTGGGGCGGGACCAAATATAAATGTACACACGCATTCGAGATTGATATGGGTAACTCGCAAATTCGGTTGAATTATGGCCAACGATTTCGGAGGTGATGCATTACAATCAATTTTTGCACCTTAAAATTTGCCTTTTTGTGATCGTGTGCGATGTAACACTGTGTCACGTTGAAGAAAAGATGTACAGTGTCACTGGAGTGTACTAGAGCGGCTTCAAATGAGGAGGCAGCTACCCAGATATTGCAACAAAATGGGAATCGACACGTCACGGGCCCTTAATAATACCAACAATGGATCAGCTATCATGGACGTACCACATCATCCTGGCTGTAATGGCAACCGGTTAAGACTAGTCAAATTACTATTGTCGAATACCTACTTGGCACCGTTCGAGACCTCTACTGTTTCTCCATGGAGAGATAACATCTCCTCGGTGATGGTACCTCTGTAATAGCTGAGCAGCTCTGAAGGGAATTCTAGATACGTTTGGTGCCTATACCCGCATACAACTTCATTCCATAAACAAACATCGCTGAACGGATAGTACAATGTCCAATGGTGCATTATGCAGTATGTACAATGCAGTTCCGCTATCAGTGAAGGTGGCCTAATAAAGGTGTCTATGTGTGGCCATGTTCTGAGTTTGCCACACGCACAGACAGTCTTGGAATTTATGTACACCGTTCCAAAATCAACAAAGCCCGTAGAGGACGCCACAGTACACACACGATAAATGTGCTACGCACCGATCTAAGAGGTCAGGCTGGGTACACCGTCGACCAACAAGAACATGAGGAAGGTAAAGATTCACGCCGAGGACAAGGCACAGCTGCCAGAGAAGAAGAAGAAGAAGAAGAAGAAGAAGAAGAAGAAGAAGAGGGAATGATTGCGACTGCATGGTATTCTCAAACTATTGCAGCCCCAGAAAATGGAATATATACATACAACAGCGATAAGTCCATGAAAAATACTGATTTGTATTTAGATAAAGCGCTCAAAATACTATTTATTTCAATTAAACATTTAATTGCCAATACTGTTCAAGGAAATCTTGCTTTTGCAGCCAAAAACCGTAGGTTTGTAAATTTGTTACGGAAATTTGCAAATACATAGATCTCTAATGGTCAAGAAAATTCAAATTTCTGCTTAACCAGTGTCCACTTGCATTTTTCTAAATATGTACTATTGAAATGACTGGCTCTGTTACCGAGCAAATCATTACAGTTGTAAATTTTCAAAATAATAATCTTCGCTTAGCCTGCAAATGGGAATTTCTCAAGATCCACTGCAGACGTCGGTTTTTTTTACCAACCTGACCATTAACGGGTTATGTTGACACAAGAGGGTTAACTGCTCAGTATCCGATAACTCATTGTGGCATTTAAGCGACTGAAAAAACCCAGTTCCATATATTCTTAGGATGATATTTTCTAGGATGTTTCAGGTTCAGAATGCCCCTCTTTTACATAGATAACCTTTGGGTTTAAACAACTCTGACATATGGTGAATCAACCATTAGATGGGGAGAGCATTTGCGATTAATTCAGCAGAGCTGAGAATCGTGTAGTACACAGAAATGTCATTGGACGACATGCCAATCTTCTGCCTCCCAGACCGAGTAAGAATATTTCGAAATCATCGACACGGGTGAGGATATAAGATGGCATGCAATGTGGTGTTATGTCTGGTGTGACTCATTCTAGCCAAGAAAAATATTAACATGTTATGTTATATAAACTATAATAAAAAGCTGTGGAATGCACGTATAAATTCCACGGGTGTGAGCCGTAATTCGAATTAATCTGCTGTTGATTGCTTTAGAGTCAACTAGTCTTCCAAGGTGTCAGCACTTAAGTCCTGTGTATGTCAGATGTGTTTCTGCCCTTTTTCAGTATCTACCATCAAATGCCGTGCTCTGTTGTGAGTGTTTTATTTAAATGTTTTAATTTAGATATGGATTCAATCTTGAGATCAGTTCTCATCACCGATTTACTGTAGCTATGGCTTCGAATCGATTGTAAATGGCGATGTTTGCCATTTGCAATTTATCGTGCCAAAATACAATCCTTCAACAGTAGCATACACAATAAGTATTCTTCTCCCACTACGACTATTGTGGGCATGTCGAAGATTGGAATATGAAATTAAAATATAACCCATAAGAAGTCATATGCTACTATTTCGAACTATATATATGAATATATGCATGTATTATTTTGTAATAATAATTGTATGAAACTATGTTAATGCTAATTTCCTAGTAAAATGATACATCATATCATCAGAAAACATGGCGAAATATCACATTCTAATGAATACCTAGCTATCTAGCGCTGCATTCCCTACATCTCAATGTCCAGGTAACTATGCAGGTAGGCCTATGACTACGTTGGAACAATTTCTACATGGACTATCGGGAGAAACAGCGTCCAATCAACTTGGTCTCACAATATTTAACACAATAGTTATTAAAATGTAAATGATTTTGGTATGTTTTATTACGGGTTCAAACTTTTAAGTGGTGGTGTATATGGACACCAACACCGTGATACGTATTCTGACCAATCATGGCATACATATGCTTTAATGATGAACATGATCCGAGTGTAATTCAAAGATAGAGAAAACAGATACGGCAATAAGAATAATATATATGAATAGAGCATGATTGCCTATTAGAGTGCTCAATGTAAAAGCTATTGCGAAGAAATAAAGCGAGGAAGGTTGTGGCTGGTTCGTTGGTAAGCATTATTTACAAGAAGCATATAGAACGTGGGTTCTCTATAACCGTCATGGACAGATTGAAGAGCAATCCACACATTACTTTCTAGCGATAGACAGCTAATCGTTCCGCTTAGACATATTGATGTCGAATACTTGGCTCTTTGGCAATGTAAACATCTGAAGGAGTTGATAGAATCGAAAGTGTAAAGCAGGTAGATATGCTTAGCCACAGTGGGTGCGAGATCTCATATGTCAAACATACACATTGAAGGATGTTGATTCATGAGGAGGAACACATTATCGTAAATATGTTTGACTTATATGCACTACTGCGGAATGTAGTTGAGCTATTTGTAAATCGTGTGAAGAATCCATCGTATCTAGGTATTAGCCTATTTACTTCCACGTCGGACGTATATGAGTTGATTAGATCTAGAGCATGATTTGAAAACACGGTGCTGAAAGTTGCCTCCATACCATTAGTCTTTTCCAATGGTTTAATGCATCTACCGGGTATATGCCAATAGCCGGCTGTCTGTATGCACATGCCAGTGGCAGAATTTGAATTATTTCCTTACTATAAGAGATGCAGTCGAGTGCAGACCATTTAATTCCACCACATCAAGACAAAGCGAGTTTCCTTTGAAGAGAATTGGATCATGTGGGTGGCACAAGGTTTCGTTAATGACGTGCTCTACGCGGTCGATTGCACTAAGTGTTGGTGAAAAGCAAGTCTCATTCCGAATACGGATAGATAGCCGAGCTGCTACTGATCACTACAGCCATCGTCGGCAGCAATTGAGGCGTGATGTGATATCATGCGGCGTGTATCACGTACGCACACGCGCGCACACACTCACACACACACGCGCGCGCGCGCGCCCACACACCTACACACACACATGCACGCACGCACTCCCGCACTCACGCACTCACGCACTCACGCACTCACGCACGCACGCACGCACGCACGCACGCACGCACCCACGCGAGCACACGAGCACGCGAGCACGCGCGCACGCACGCACACAAACACGTACGCACACACACACACACACACACGCACGCATGCACGCACGCGCACGTACGTATGCACGCACGCGCACTCACCCACGCACGCACGCACGCACGCGCACGCACGCACGCACGCACGCACGCACGCACATACACATACACATACACATACACATACACACACGCACGCACGCACGCACGTGCGGGCACACGCACGTCCGTACGCACGCACGCACGCACGCATCCATGCACGCACACATAAACAGCTATAAGCTATGGCCGTAGTTATTTTGGATTCCTAATTAACTATTTTTGTTAAATTAGGAAGCCTTCGCTATTCAGTTCAATTTACAAAACTAGGTACCTGTTTTTCTGCAAGTTTGAATTCTCCTAGACCAGAGAAGATACCTTTTGGTCGGTTTGACAATCACAGGTTTAATACCTAAGAAAATTGCTTAGTCAATGTCAATTAGCAGGCCAATGAGTAAACACCATTTTGGACAGTTTCACACTGGCATTACTAGATCCGTCATGGATCCAGGCATTCCAGTGGTAAATTCTCTAAAAAAATATTATCCTACCGCCATGCGAGTGGGCATTGTTCAAAACCACTGCAGATGCGCCAGCCGAGCAAAACAAAAGTAGGATTACATGCGAGGACTAATGATGAGCAGTGGTTGCATACTTAAGGATTTCTATCATCAACATGTCTACCACATGAATAAATAAACATCTCCCATACATGCATATGCTTGTTATTTGTGATCGCCTAGCTTTGCGGTTCCAAATGGAATCTACCTGAATGGCATCTGCAAGTTAATCAATTCCGTGCGATGTTTGCTTTAGCGCAGAGTCAATATCTATAGATGACCACTTTTAAATGCTCTTGCAAGCTCATGAATCTATGTGTAATTGTTTGCGATTTGTGAATAAATAGTTGCCCGGCTCTCTGAAATGTACTTCGGCGTGCTCTGCATTGTGCCAATGTGTAGTTGTCTTTGCTTATCTATCCAGTGAGGGCTATTGAACCCATCTTCTTTCTCTGCACTAACCACCATACATTTATATCAAATTCGCATGCAATGGATGAAACATTGACCGCAATTGGACGAATTCACCTTTAGCTAGGCACTGCCCATCTCTAGCTAAGCCTCGCCGAGTCCCTGCCAGTGTTGGGATATATTAAACCCAGAACTCTCTGAATCTCAATTTCCAGAAAACTATATGTGTGCGCTATTGAATATTCCGAAACAAATTTAACAGCGTCTAGTCAAATTAGCTTCAAAATATTCAACAGCATGTTTATTACATAGTGATAGGTTAATCATTAGGTATTTAATTGTGGCAGCAACCTGCAAGTGACGTAATTGATTATGACCTCATATACTTACCTGACAGATTGGATCCATCCATTAGCATGGCAACATGTGATAATGTATTTCATAATATATCCCATTTCTTGTGGTCAGGTTAGCTTGGTTAACAAGGCCGGATGCTTGCAACGATTTAACTCACTGATGCATTTCGGCCAAATACACTGATTTATTTAGTAACTGGATGTGATCTTGTTGGAGCAATGTGTTTATCCAAATGTGAAGCAACGTAATCAACAATGAAGCAGTCATATGTTAAACGGACACAGTAGCTACGTGTTAAATAGTGCCAAATTGATACAGTGTAATGACAACGAAGCACACTAGGACAAACCGTGTCGATTAGCCAGGTGGACATTCGTCTACATGGCAATTTAGGCATAAGACTTCGGTAGTTTAAAATAGTCGACCACGAACACCAGTGTGCTTGTCTTTTCTTATGATAAGAGGCCGGGTCTGAAGTTATATGCATTAACCTATAACATAGACATTTAAGGGAGACGTTTGTATAAACGTTGCCAACTTGCTCCTCTCATTGACAATGATTCCGATATGCCACTATTATACAATTTTGCCTGATAATGCATATCCATGGCATTCGTTGGACTATGCAGTTGGTATTCACTTGTATCCTCGTATGTTCCCTTAATAATCTGCATTGCAAAATAAAGGTTAACTGGAAATTTTCTAGCTATGAGCTGTGGCGAATCCTTAATTTCTGTCTCAGAACTTGGCAAGCCCATGTAGCAGCAAACGTCCATCTCTAGCTAAGCTCCACCCTCGACTCACTCGTGTTATGATCGAGTGATCTCTGAACTCTATGGCTATCAATATCCATAAAACTATACAGGTAAGCTGTTAAACTTTTTAAAACTAATTTGACTGGATGCAGTTGTTGCCTATGGCAGCAACAGCGTCAAGTCAAATTAGATTCAAAATAGTCAACGGGATGTTTATAAAATGGTAAAAACATGCAATTCGTATAACGTGTCGGGTTATTAAGTGTTAAAGATGGACTGTATCGAATCATTCATGACGTTCTGATCATGATGTCATCATACACGTCGCGTAGTTGCTTATGATGACATATGCCGTCATATGACGTCATATGATGGATGGCTAAACTTGGAAAGGTCCATTATGGCGTGTCGCTTACCATCTCTTAATAAAGGAAAGATCCCACTCTACGCGCCAGGCTCTACCTCCTTGAACACATACTTTGAACAGAATGCACCTGGCAAAAAATAAAAGTTTAGTGTAGACCGCTTGGCACAAGATTCGACAGCACATCGGTAAGACGTTCGACTTCTGTTGCACCAAGAACTGTGTCAGTGATCGATCCTGTCGTCCTTCGTCTACAAGCTCTAAACACCCTGGAAGAAGACTCTGCTCGGTACTCGTCTCTGATCGTGGATGGTTTCCCCATTATGATGGTACTTTCCTGTTGCTGTGACCATTGATTTCGAGATCTTCCATTCCGCCCTCTGGACTGCCTTGTGTTGCTTGCCTATAGATGGGTTACCTTCTCCTCTATCATGTCACTTCTTTATGGCCGCGCTCCATGTAAAGTACCGTTGAACTTTTGCCCATTCCGAAAAAGGGTGCCATGCAACTCGTTGGAATCTCTGGCCACCGAGGATTTAGTAACCACGTGGCATTGTGCGTTGGGAATATAACTACCGAGGTTGGTCAAAAACTGACACCGTCCACAATAGCAAAACTTAGACACCTCGTTCGATGGGGCAGTGAACCGTGATTAGTGGACTCTTTATCACACTTTAAAACGGACTGAATTGAGCATGTTGTATATGTTAAATGTACGCACTAATCTAATTTGCTTTTTCTCTACAGAATTTAGATTTTATCGCCTTAAGAGACCTTTTCTATTTTTATCCGTTGTTAAGCAGCAGATCCCTGCTCTTCGCTTTTTGAGCGAGAACGTTCGGTAAATGGAACCAATAGTCTTAGCCGTTTTCGGCGAACTGCGCTCCGGCGCTCCGTGCAGCGGGAAGCTAAATTAAATAGCACTGCGGTGGTTTCACACTTGTGCTGAAAGTTTAAACTTTCACACCACCACACTAAGACTCTTAAAACGTGTCCCCTAGGCTAAACTTTCGGGCATGAGTGGGGAAACCCCTTCTAGCCAGAACTAAGTTTTTCTTTCATTTTTGGCCGCTTGTCAGGATAAACCTTTTTAGGTAATTGTTAATCGGTTAACACTGGTTCTGAGTGAACAAACCAGATAACCGTTGCATAGCCGGAATTATTTCCAAGCCGGAAGCATCTTCTTAGCTCCCAGACTCGGCGGAGGTTCCACTAAACATTTTCCTCAGTTAATTATTCATGTCTGTTCGCGCATCTGAATCTGAGAAGGGCCACTGGTTGTGCCGCCTCAAGCATTTTTGGACATCATACATGGCGATCTAGACTCTGAGTGGAAGGCTCGCCTTACCCTGCGAGAGACGAGGTTCATATAGATTAACCGATGGCGTCCTTCTGGCGGCTGACAGAGGCCATAAAACCTCATGCACTTAAGAAGTGGGCTAAAATCCCTCCATTCGTGGAATAAAATTAAACATTAGCAAAGCCACCTTCACCTTCACTAGCGCCGTTGCTGCAGAGAACGCTGCCACCAGAAGCACCACCGCCACCGACACATCTTCTACTGCTTTTATCGTTTCACCCGCTACTGCTGGAGCTAACCTGTATCTGCACATGACTCTCTCCCGCTCAGATTAGGAACCTTCTCGCCCGAGACTTAGAGAGTGTCGATGCCCACCAAACAACCTCCGCCTAAGGACAATGAACAGAACGAGACTGCCCGAGAACCCCAGGGGCTCAGATCCGGCTACCGGCTTTAAGATGTGCTGTGTATGCCTGGTCAGAGTCGCATGTCTCCAAGGAGACAGCCGACCACTCCAGTCAGCAAAGACTGTTGGATGACATCGCGATCCACGTGAAGGGAGTAATACTGCTAGCCCCGAGACCCGCCGCCCAGAGACCCATGGGATGACACAAAGAATTCCCGGAGGGGGCCGGAGCCTGTTGGATGGCGCTCGCCATGGTGGCTCGTCCAGGACATCATCGCTCGACCGGTGTTACGTGCTGGGACCCGAGGAGGGTGATCCCGAGCGGTGGGGTGGCTGGCACGTCAGCTGACTGTCCGGCGATTGCCGAGAAAAGAGCGTGGACATGGAACGGCGGCCACCCAGTAACATTTCGCTGTCCATTTACATGCTGTCATTAGAATATACTTAATGGCAAGCATATCGGCCACATGCAAAGTATGGCGTCAAAGGGGTAATAAATATTACATACATAAAATTAGTACCTTGGATACAGAAACATTGGCACATCTTTTCCCACCTACGGCGTCACGAAGTAAACATGCTGATCAGTACATTACGCCATTGCTGTTACTGTTGTAGCATGTGGACGGTTGTAGTGCTAGTTATATCTCTATGAATAATGCATTTAAGCTCTCGGCACTTTTGTTATCCATCAGAAGAGACGATGCATGTTTGATACGATCCAGGTTTCCATCAAAATGTGTATAGCATATCAATGTTTCCTAGGGCTGAAAGAGCCACGGATAATCGTTCTTCGTGAAAACGCGTATAATCGATGTTTACACAGATGACAATTTTGAGATTTCTTCGAGGTTTTCTGGGAATATTGTAGCACATTGACCCGAGTGCTTTCTGAGAGATGCTATTGACCGACCACCCAATAATTGTATCTCGTAGGCTGAATAGGATTATTAAGTGAACATGGCAAATGCTGACCTGGAATGTCAATTCAGGATTTGGTGTGTCGTGGGAGTCAGCGGTTTTGGGTTCTGTACCCCTGCCAAGTCTACAACTAAACTTACACAAGGCTTTATTATAAACAAGTCTGCTCTATTGCCGATATTGAACGTCACGAAGCATACTGCCAATAAGATAATTTGAATTGATTTGTTCCTGAGTAAATGTGGATTAACCTGTCATTCGATTTTTTTTGCAAAGTCAGCATTTGTTAAATATGTGCATGCTAAACCTCTACCGCAAAAGATTATACTAATCATTTGCCACTTGTGAGGCATATTAAAATAATTTAAATATTTAAATAACCAATTCTTGTTTTACCAATTCATTAACATCAAATTTACATGGCTACTAATATACACACAGATTCTCTGTTAAAATTGTTTAAAATATATATGTGTCACCATGTTGCATGCAGGACTTCGCTTTCAAAAGGATGGGTGTCTAAGTACTACATATACACACTAGGGCGAAATGACGGTTTTCATGAGATGACTCATTAACTACTGGCAGACATTTGTTTGCGAGATGGGAAATTGTGTATTGTGCAAGAAGAAAAGTATTAATGACAGAAAATGTGCGAGGACCATGAATATACTAGACTGATAAAATAACACGCGTTCATGAATTATGAGATGTACCAGGAAATCGGCCTGTGTCTATATTCTGTTTCTTCTGTAAAGTAAACATCACCAGGAACTGATAGGTTTGAAGAGGCCAGGCATGTAAATACCCTTAGATCCACCGAGCACTAGAGATCACAAATGTCAAACAATAGTGCTATGGGAGAAATGTGTTTCTTCTTCTGTGGAAAAGGGTTATAATAAGGTAGATGTTTGGCGAACACCCACTGGTACAGCAGTTGAATTGTATATCTGTAAAGATAGATCATAATCCATCAGTGGCCTACCAACTGATGACGACATTAGCCGGGCGACGTGAAGCATGCGGTTAATTTGAATAGCATCGTAAATGGTGTGCCTTTCTATGTATCCTTCGTCCACCTTAATGGTAATGGACCTTTCCATTTTTAGCTATGCCCCACCCACCACTAGCTAAGCTCCGACCACACCTCGCCGTGTTTGGATTGATCGATCCCCGAATGCCCTAGCTATCAATTTCCTGAAAACTATACAGGGATGCTGTTGAATATTTTGTAACTAATTAGACTGGGCGCTGTTGCTGCCATAGACAGCAACAGCGCCCAGTCAAATTAGTTTCAAAATATTCAACAGAATACTTATTAAATAGTAAAAGCAAACAATTGTACAACAGCCCTTATATACCGTCATCAAATATGCGTTCGTGACGTACTTATCGACGTCATTCATGACGTCATTCATTATGATGTCATTGTACACACCACGCAGTTCATTATGACGTCATGTGATGGGTGGGTACTCTGGAAAGGTGAATTGGCACACTTAATAATAGCACTTTTGGTTTGAATAAGAAAATAATCAACAAATAGATTAACTGCCTTGCAAAGTGTTTACCCTTGCTACCTATAGGCCTATTTTAGCGGGAATGTATAATTATGTGAACTTCGTTATGACGAATTTAACTCAATTGTCTGATAGGTATTTAAAAATCCCATAATAGGGTTTTAATGTATGTTTTAGTGGTTTGATTATAGTCTTGCTAATTTCAGTTGGTTTTGGTAAAGCGGGCAGCGTGCAATGTTAGTGTGGCATTTATAATGATCGCAAGTTGCTGCCACCGTGTAAATTCATCTATGCTGATGAATGATGTTAATGACCTTTCAACGAACGTGTTAGAAGTGGACAGAGGCTGCCGTTCTTAAACTCTTATTCTTCTGACACATTTCATTTAAATTACCCACATGCTGCTCAGCCAGCTTTCTACTAACTAATGCAATCAATCAATTTCAGGTAAACAAAGTGTATTTGTTATATACAATATAACAAATAAGAAAACCCATCACAAAAGAGATGTGGTTGCTTAATCCACTACCTTTCCTATGGAAGATATTTGTTTTGGGTTCATCAATGGTACTTCCAGCAATAATAATCGCATCACCATTCATGGTTACCCCTTATGCATCACTATTTTACTTCGCTGCCGACTGATAAACTGTCAAACGATGACATTTTGAGATGACGTTTCATGAATGACAAATCGTAGTAAACAAATCTTAGTAAAGCAGTACTGCGTACTAATCCCTACGCGTCACGCTCACATCAATCGATGTTTTAATTGGTCGATTTAAATGGGTTGCGCACTGAACAGCCAATGAAAATACTCCGTTGAATATGGCCCGTGTGCTCATATCGAAAAACATGGAACGTGCTAGAAGGCTTGTTTATATGATACAAAGGCATATAATACGGAAAATGTTGTAATATGCATGAAAACGTACACCGGTGTATTATCTTTGCACACCGGAAAGTTACACAGCTGGTTGGTTGGTAGGGCAGTGCACAAGTATCCGGATGATTTGTCTGTTGTTCAGTTTGTTGTCTGCTTAGTCTGTATACTTGGGCTGCATTTCAGGCGTCATCTTACGCTGCGAGAATGCGTTTTTATGTTATCCAGGTCACATTTAAGACATCATCCCAACCTGTGGCTTTTCACAGCACCCAAATAAGTATATCAAATGTGACATTATCTCATATCAGAGACAAGATGGACACCTTTTTTAGAGACTGGTAGAGTTGTCGTTAAGAGAGGACGTAGCTGTACTGCCCTAGACTGGGCACAACGACATCAGTAGTACTATCAAAGCATTGATACGTCTGCAAATTTTGGAAATGACATGTCTCGTGCATTTGATACACCAAGAGGCCACAGCTCCTTCAATTTATTCATCAAGCTGGCCGCGACGATTCCGAACCATGCCTGTTGATACTCTTATTGGCAAACACAAAACTAAATATTCGCGTAAATTCAACGTTTTCTTGTAAAGATTGTTTAATTGATGTAGCATCTATTATGTTCGACAACACGCTACAAAACCACTACTTGAGATGGCTTCACCAAGTAGAGTAGAAAATTAAAGTTATACAACCTTGGTAAATTAAAATTAATGCATATTTACATGAGTCAGATATAACAGAGAGTATTTCATTTTGCAAAGATTTTCTGACAGAGTAGGAATATTTTACCCTAGGTTGAACACTCTCATGTGTGGCGACCAATCCACCCACCACACCACCCCACACCCCACCCCATCCCACCCAACACCACCACCTCCTCCCGAATTGAATGATAGGTATGCCACTAGAGATGGAGTATGAAGATGATGTTGACTTGATACACTATTTCCAATAGCTGCAGAAGAGCTCAAGGCGGAAAACCCCTTCGGAATTGAAGCGAAAACAGAATTCATCCACGTATACCTATCCGCTGCCACAGGCATGAATGATAAGGGTACACCACCTCCCTCAGCCCGCCACTCCACCTCAACCCATCTCCAATTGGAAACAAGTACCGTTTTCCACCAGCTTTTTTGCCAGTTTCGTTCATCTACATATAGCTTTAACGCAAGCTTACCTGACTTCGTCTATGATTATTGTATTTATAATCATCACGCGTAAGCGAATTGCCAAATGATGGAAAAGACGCACCAGAAATAACCTAGTGGAATGTTAAAGATATGAGACGTGTGCATGTGCGTGGTATGCCTATTTTAATAGATGCTAGTTATAAAGATCGCTTGCAATACGCCTGCCGTGTTAGCATCGACCAGTCATCACGAGGACGTTCTGTTGCGACCTTCTATGATGGGCAGATGGTACTAGCTCTTTAGATGCATAACTACTTTCTATTCATTCTCTTCATGCTGGGTGACTCTATTCATCAATGATTAAGATTTATGTGGGGACATATCTTCACAATTTAGATTTAGCAGTATATTATCTTGCAGTAATGTTAGCGAAATCCGACTCGCTCCTCTGCATATGGCACCGCTGCCACTAACACAATACGTTCTTTAATGTATGTGACCAATCTACAGTGATATATTCTGTATACGTATTTGAACGAATACAGAGCGTAATCTCAATATTGGCATCTGTCTGATTGTAGAATGCAAGCACAGAATTTAATACAGCGAAGCAGACGTATAGCTTGCTAAATGATGGTTGTTTTCTGTCGGAACTTATTTTTTTAGAAAATTAAATCTATACGGTGTATTTCGTATAATAATTATATGTACAACTCTGCTAAATTTAACGTGCATTCTGTCTTGTTGCTCTGATATTCGTTTGAGTTGCTTAGTAATTCACAATGGCAACACTGATGCCATTGGTATATCATAGCCTGGATATCAAGCGGATAGTTCCGAGAATGCAACAGAAGAGAAACAATGCACCACTATCAATATGTTGTATATACATGGCTACTGTGATCTAATATGCATTGCGTTGTCGGCCATAATTATATGTCTCGTTGTTCTGTTAGGATTAACATGCATTGAAACCACAGATAACTGCCCTACCCAACATCAAGGATGCTTATTTTCATAACATTATATTAGTCTAAACGTCCATTATTTAGTGCATCACGTAAGTATATAGCAGTTATCGCCAGTCGTGACTACAAAAATGCATCCATACAATCTGATCTGAAAATATCATGCGTGTTAGGAGCCACATTTTATAACTCCACACGCCAAAGATGTATTTCAATGCAATGCAGTGCAACTATAGATTATACGGATATCGGCAATTGAACTGTGTATTCACATATACAAGAAAGGGTTATATTATTGAACCATGTGTATAACCTAATATAGTACTTTCCCTTCACATTCTTCAAATCACATCACTATTGTGGTCGAATAATAGTCACATGAATGAGACACATTAGTATCACGATTCAAATTAAATTTGGAATCCCTTAAATGTATATTGTTGAGCAAACCACAATCAATCAGCGACCACATTAAAGTTGGATAATGTTAATGACATAGCATAATTTCAAAATCTTTTGTGAATACTTTCCCTATATTAAGACCGTCCCACCAATCAAGCATCGCAGTGAAAGATGTACATACATACAAACACGTTCGCTGATTGAACACAATCGTCCATTGTTATAGCATATGGGGTATCGAATGAATATCCTAATATAATGTTGAGAGAATGGCATTGGAAGTCCAAGATACCTTTACTATAACTGTATTTGACATGTTACAGAAGTTAAAATGAGTATGATATTCACAGATTTCTACACCACAATCGAGTTGGGATAATACATGCCTATAACCATTGCGATAGATGCAGCGATGGGGAGGGTCATGGAGGATTTTAACCCAGTGTCCCGCACGTGACATTAACCCATCATGGAGTACACAACACAGTGGCAAGTTATGTCTGAGAGGCTTCATCGATTGATATGATAGTGCTATACTTTGTATTGATTGCCGAGCAGGGATGCTTGTGTACGGGTAGGATCTAGCATACAAGTCAATGTTTTTTAGTTTCGTCTGTCAAATCCACAAATAAACATATAAATAAACATTCACTAGAAGCATCAATGGTCAAGTAAATGGTGGCTGTTGCATAAATAGCAATCGTAAAGATAATATTTATTGATATGCTTCTACTTAATTGTGTATTTACTTTAGCTTCAACAGTTTGCAATATTGCATCATTGACATAAATACAATTATATTGCAAGGCGATACTTTTACGCTCCTATCAACTAGCACGCTCTAGGTTTCATTGCACATGCACTTTGTAGTCGGGGATGCACATTTAATTTTTGGAAAATTCAAACTAAATGGTCATGGATGCACACACGCTCGACCATATGCACATTTCTGCAGGTACAAATTGGCCTCTTCAGCTTTATTATGTGGCAATGTGTAAAGTTTCTAACGTGGTTGTTATATTGCATTGCTTGCAAGCATGGTAGGCAGAGTGCCCGATAAAGGTGAGCCCCCACACACAATGAGGGTTCAAATGATTTAACAATTCTACGAATTCGAAATTCCAAACTAAATGTACACGCACTTGTTCATGCACGGACATATACGCATGTATGGAGGCACTTATCTGTGGGCGCAATTTTATTCAATGGGCATGGGTAAGATTAGTAACTTTGCTGCTATATCGCATTGCTAGAAAACCTGGTAGAGCCAGTGAATTGTGGATATGACCTCTATGAACGATACAGTGTCAAATGCGTTTTCGAAAACAGTATGTAATGCGGGAACAAATGCCATTTAAACCAGAGTTTGCATAATTAGCGTAGTACCATCCCATTCAATATGTATGGTGGAGAGTTCTAGATCTCTCAATTCACCTTTCCAGAGTACCCACCCATCATATGACGGCATAATGAACTGCGTGACATCTACAATTATATCATAATGAATGACGTCATGAATGACGCCGATAAGTACGCCACGAACGCATATTTGAAGACGGTCTCTGCGTTGTTGTACAAATTGTTTGCTATTACTATTTAATAAATATTCTGTTGAATATTTCGAAACTAATTTGACTGGGCGCCATAGGCAGCAGCAGCACCCAGTCAAATTAGTTACACAGTATTCAACAGCTTCCCTGTATAGTTTTCAGAAAATTGATAGCTAGGGCATTTGTGGATCGATCAATCCAAACACTGCTAGTTGTGGGTGGAGCTTAGCTAGTGACGGGTGGGGAGTAGCTAAAAATGGATAGGTCCATTAAGCCAGCTGCTACATGTAGGCAAACAGCATGACAATGCCATGGAAATCTATGATTGCAATAAATCATGTTGTGTGCCAATGAACAATAATTAAATCCAGATTATCTGCAAATATTATAGTACAACGAGCGACTGCTGGTACTGCTTTTCACAAAATTGATCAACTCATGAACGAGGACCGTGACTGTATGTCGATGACCAAGTGTGTTGGCATTCAGAGAGCACACGGTGACTGCTCCCCAACATTGGGATGGCAAATCTTGAAGCCATCAGAGCGGCCATCTTATCTAATATGTTCAAATGACATACAGATTTTCAAAATTCATACACACTATAGGCATAATGTACAGAGATTGGTGTAAACGCCAGACTCACATTAATTTGGCTACATTTTATGGAACTCCAACGACGCCACATAATCCACCATTTAATCATGTGCACACGTGCGTGCGTGCGTGCGTGCGTGCGTGTGTGTATGTGCGTGTGCACGTACGTACGTGCGTGCGTGCGTGCGCGCGTGCTTGCGTGCGTACGTGCGTGCATGCGTGCGTGCGTGCGTGCATATGTGTGTATGTGTGGAATGTATGCTTTAAATTGTACGCCATTTAAATTACTAACATGCACTAATCCAATTATCATAATTTTAATTAGCCCTGCTTATAACTGTCCCAAAATTACTCCACATACTGTCGACTCATTT